>JAQIVZ010001710.1:0-28528 GCA_034700945.1 Arrhopalites spinosus
GTACGAGTTGCAGAAGGGGGAGGGGGGGGGGTGAAAAACTAAAATGATCGTCATAAACCGAGTGTGTTTTAATGTGAGAGATTTAAAAGTGAATTTTTAAAGACAGTTGAAAAAAAGGCAAACGACTTTAAATATTGTATTCAACTATATAACTGACTAATATTAAGTACAAAATTTGTGTATGAAAGGGAAAATATTAGACTTGATAAGGAAATAATTTATGATTGCACATCTCAAGCCCAGCCCAAGTTTTATTCTCATTTTTTTCTTCTTCTTCTTCCAAGTTATCCGTGTATTAAAGCCATAATTAACGCTACTGAGTGGAAGAGATCATAATTTATGTGTATTTTATTTACCATTTTTCTGTCTCTGTACATGTCATTCTGGTTTGCTAACGATCAAGTACATTTTATCAATTCTCTACTTACTACTTCATTGACTATTATGTCGTTACATCGTTTGGTTGCAGGTCATGACTTTTGTATTATTTTTGTGTATTTTATGTATGTCACATAAAAATGGGCATGTTAGCATGTTCAACTCAAAGCTGGTTTTGAGTCGTTAAAAAAATGACAAGTTGTCATAAAAATAGTAACTTGTCAATATAATTCTGAGACTGAATGGTTATTTTTAAAATTACAAGTCCTTGAATTAAAAAAGAAAATACAAGTGAAAGCATTCAGTTGACAGGAATTTTATTTAATAAAATTCACAAAAAATGAAATTTTTAGATAATCTTTGTACTTTTGTCAACATATGTTGACAAAATTTTAAATTGAAACTTAAATGGGATAAATTTTTTTGCAAGTTTGATGAAAGCCACACGTGTGGCTTTCATCACACATAAAAGACAGAAAATGGTTAGCTTAAATCTATTTGAAATGGTCAATTAAATTCTATCTAGCTGGACAAAGGAAAAATTTGCTGTCCAAGTCGACCGTGGAATAATTTTACCTTTGTCATTGAATGTCCATAAATTAAGTATGGAGAACTAAAATGATCAAGATTTTTGTTGTGGTCCCTTTGAAAATGTGAAATTGTTTTTGGTAGTTGGCCCTTTCATTTAATTATTCTTGTTGTACTTTAGTCCTTTGTTAAAACAAAATTGTATGTACTATTATTCTAATTTTTAAGGGTACACCAGTTAAATAGGAACCATTAAAATTTTGCTAAAACATGCTACATTCTTGTTTGATGAAAAAATGTACAATTATGGGGTAAAAGTATTGTTCCCAAATTTTTTCGAGAGGAAAAGACAAATGAATTTATTTATATTTCGATTTATTCATATACCAAATCATATTAGGTTGAAGAAATGTCAATTATTGCCTGTATGAACAAGTTGCCACTTCGTGGAAATTTCCAGCAGGGCAGAACACCGATTCACATCACAGTTGACCGGGTCAATTGTTGACCTCGTAAAGTAATTTGAAATTATGCTTTGTTAAATCATTAACTACTAATAGTAGTCTACTATATGTACTATATGTTTTTTTAAAAACTCAACAACAACAATAATATTAGATTTTGCAATGAACAATTTTTTCATAAAAACATTAAAAACGTCGGTTATGAAGTTCGTTTCCAGATTCGGATGGCCGTATTCTTTGGCCATAATTCGCGATCCTCATAAGCAAACTTGAGATCTGCTTCCTGATTTGATGGTGGTTTAGAATTTGACCAATAACACGTCATTAAAGGAGGGGACCATCCAATTTTGGGTATAGCGACGGGACGTTCAGGGTAAATTGCTAAGGAATTGTGCCAAGAATATTCAACTTGATTGATTTGTCTGTTACGATCCTCTTGAACCTGCCCAAAAGGTGCTGACCCACCCCCTTCCGCTCTAAAGAAAAGGTTAGCGTACTCTGACGTAATTTCGGTCCATTTGTAGTCGGTCCAGAGTGCTTCTGGTACATCTTGCTCTGGATATTGAATGTACACAAAGCCAACGGGGGTCATTTCAGTACCTTTGAGACAAAATATTATTTAATTATTTGGTTATTCTAACCCTACGGATAGTAATTAATGGATAATTATTTTGAGTTTCTTACTTGTACTACTTTTGGTCTTTTCATTTTTTTTGCAAAATCTACACATTTCTTAATTCTTTTTTTCAAATCGTCAATGTCATTTTGGGAATCGGTGTGCCATTTCACGTCCCAAGCTGGATCTTTGGGCTTGTCATCATGGTCTTCATGACTGGATTCTGCCTAGAAATCAAGATTGAGTTTTATGTATATTAAAATTTGTTTTCATATTTATTTTTCTAATATTTTACCTCTTTTTTGGCTCCTGGCTTATCCTTGCCTTTTGCCCCATAAGTTGTCTAATAAACAAAATTACGTCACTTTTCCTTGACATATACACGATCATTTTTGGACTGAATACAAACATATGCTAAGGGATTTCTTTGAAAAAGGGGGTTGTCACTCCAAGAAGTAATTGGAGTGTTGACTTTTAGAAATTGACCTTTGAGCTTTTAAACTAGCTGACCTTCACAACATGAAAGGTCAAGCAGTTTTTTTTGTTTGTGTTCAAGGGATAATTATCAGTCTTTAGGACTAGGACTAGTTCTAAAATGTAAATGAAAATAGTTGAATATTTTAATTACACTGATCGTTCCGGCGGCCACAATCAAAAAAATTATACCCACGTGGACGTTCATTTTTTGACTAGTTCGATGGGACCAACATTTACAAAATTTAATTCAACATTAATTTCTCAATGACTACCAGTAGCAATGAAAGAAAGCTGTTAGGCCTCGCTGTCGCTGTCACAGTTTGTATTGGGATACTCAACAATAATTGTTGGTAATTATAGTTAAAGTTTTATTGCCCAAATAACGTAATTATTTATTAGAGTATGAGCGTGGCAATGGCGGCCAATTGTTTATTGTTGAAATCTCAGTAAAATAAAAATGCCTAAACTGCAGTCAACTTAATTAATCATAAAAAGGGCACGATTCATCAATTACCTTCATTATTTTCAAAAAAAGTTCTGGTCAAAAATTTAAATTTGACATTTTATTTATTTATCATAATTCATGATATTCAGTTCTGTTTAGACAATATTTTTTTTTGTATTTTTCGACTGAATAATTGGTTCAAAATGAATGTAATCATTTAAGTTATTTACTTAATGAACAATCATAATTGACAGAGTATTAAAGTATTTTTTATCCTTCTCGTTTCCAAAAACGTATAGCATTATTTTTGGGTCTTAGTTCGACATCTTCTGTGTAAAAGTACATCATTGACTTGCAATTAAATTCATTATTATGATAATGATTCGATCTCACAAATGGAGACCAACCACGTTGCGGCACATCGATTTTGTATCCACCACTAAATGTTGTAAAATGGTCTATTCGTAAAAACTCAAGTTGTCGTTGTTGTTCCTCTTGAGTCTCTCCAAATGGTTTCGATTGATTTCCTTCCGCTCGAAAGAATAACCCTTCATAATCGTGTAAAATATCCCAAGAAGTTTTTGACCAAAGTTCTGAGGGCAGTTTTTGACTTGGGTATTGTACGTAAACGAACCCAACGGGTACCTCACATCCACCTGTTATGACAGAATTAAATTATGAATATATTAGAACGCAATCATAATTAAAGTCTACTTACTTTCTTGAGTATCTAATCCTGATTTTGAAAGTGGCTTTTCAGCCGCTTTCATCAACTTTTTTAATTCCTCGATATCTTCATCAGCTTTCTTGTGCCAGTCGACATCCTTCATGGCGGCTTTTTCCTTATCCGTGTAGCCACATGTTTCCTAAAGCATTTTGCCTTTATTTTGAATGACTGATGCCAGTTAGGGTTACAAATGAGTTGAACCCATTTGACTACTAACAACTAACAAGGGTGCTTGCCAACCAGTCCGTCGAATTCGTAAATTCTGATACATTTAATACCCAAAAAAGTGCCAGGAATTCGATGGTATCCTTCGTTTGGTGCAACGCGATCTTTTTTGAAGGTCAAAAGTCATGTCAAAAGGTCATATTCCCCGTCTCTCCACGTAAATTCTAATAAGGGGAAAATTGAGACTCAAAGGAAGAAAAATTTCTGGCGCAGCATTTAGTTTCCATATGGGAAAGCATGGGGAAAGTCTATGAAGATGACCTTTTGACATGGCTTTTGATCTCTTTCTATGTACTGGTTGGCAAGCACCCCTTGTAAGGCAAATGGAACTGTTTTCTTACGCATGCAATCGAGATGATTACAGCGACAACGATTAGCCCAAACGATTTCGGCATGACGGCGTGTCTTACACTGTAAAGGACGATACTATTCTAAAACAAATTATTTGAACATTGTCTTAACAAACTGCGAAATTTATTTATTTTGTACATTTTGGAATGGATGATACGAGACACGTTTTGAGTAAATGGCACCTATTACTCTTTTATTACCAGCATAATTATCTTTTGTTTGAAAATATGAGAGGTCTATTTGAGACTTGTAAATGTTCAAAGGCGGTTAAAGTTGCCAAACTTTAACCGCCATATTTTTTGATCGTACATCACAATTTTCATGTTTTTTATGTACGTGTCACCAGTCAGAGATTTTCGAGAGGTCCATTCAAATTTCTCAATAAGAATTGTCCATTTGTTCCCATCATTTAGGTCGTTAAAAAATCATTGCAACTTGCACGTGAAATTTGTCCAGTTTGGTCTTCTTGGATCTCAAATTTTGTCGCGTTCTTTCCATCCGCTCGAAAAAATTTTTGGCCACAAATCCTTTGGACCTTTTTGTTTTGGAAGCTGAGTATAGACGAATCCTACAGGGACACAGGCCTCTGTTTTGACCAAAAATGTATTGCTGTTAGAGTTTACTCTGTTTGAAATGTTTGAATTAAAATCAACTCAACTATCTCCTCCCTTTGTATTGGGCTCGGCTTTCTTCTTGGCCTGCTCGCAGAGGAGTACTCTCTTGTTCAGGTCAATAAGGTCATGATGAGCATCGCGATGCCACGACACCTCCATTACATGCTCCACTTTTTTGAGATGATGAAATAACTAAACAAAAACTTTTAAAAGTTCTACTTTTTGAGGTACCTACAGTTTTAGGGGCTGGTCGAACGGCCTGGAATTTTGAGCCTGCCACTGGGCTTGGTTCAGGCTGCTAGACCCCAGAAGTATCCCTAAAATGTTGCAACTTTTGACCAACACGATTGGTGATTGATCGAGGGGGTCAAGAGATAAAAATTGAAGGTCAGCATTTCTAAGAATTTTGCGCCAACCCATAATTTTCATTCGTTTGACCTCAAGAAGTCAAATTTGAAGGGCCTTTAAATTTTACTCTGCCCTGAAGCACAAGATGCAGCTTAAATTTTCAAATAATAAAGAAGATATAGGTGATTTTGGGGGAATGAGGGCTAGGCGGAGATGACATACTTGATCTTTGAGAATAAGAGGGAGGAAAATATAAGAGGGCGATAAAGTCGACAATTGTGTTTCCCCTTTTTAAAAAATGTTAAAGGCACGTTAAAGGCGCCTAATTAAAGATTTACCTACCTTTCATTAGAAAAAAGTCGAGAAAAAAAATTGGGTTTTTGTTGTCACGGTACTCCCACGTCAAATTCCAGACACAACTTTTTATCCAGGGAGCATCAAGGCTCTCCAATATTGGAGAGCCTTGCAGCCTTGGGGAGCATAGCCATTTCTACCACAGAGCAAGTATACATTTCTACAAGCTGAGAAGCAGACTCAGCTTGTGTACAATCAAGTGCATTGAGTGTTATGTGAATCAAAACCATGCCTTTCTATTATGGTAAGTTTCATTTATAATGAGTGGAATAGAAGTAAATAGAATAGAAATGTTTGAATTGAAAT
The DNA here is from genome assembly GCA_034700945.1 of Arrhopalites spinosus. Classification (NCBI taxonomy): domain Eukaryota; kingdom Metazoa; phylum Arthropoda; class Collembola; order Symphypleona; family Arrhopalitidae; genus Arrhopalites; species Arrhopalites spinosus. Next base: position 5,834 of record JAQIVZ010001710.1, read on the forward strand.
AGAAGTGATAGTTCAGAATGCAAAATTTAATTCGTGATGGGGAATTCTCTTAACAAATATTTTATGTTAAACCTTCGTGCCACACACTCACTGTACTCATTTAGTCTATAATATATTTTACTGTTGTGTATAAATCTCATCAGCTAAAGCTTCTTGTAGTCAAAGTATCAAAGTTTTTATCCAACTCGTTTCCAAATGCGAACCGCCATATTTTTGGGTCGTACTTCGCAATCCTCATATTGGATTTTTATGTATGTGTCACCAGTCCTTTCCTTTCTGTTGTTGAAGAGACCAGAGAACAAGCGAGAAGTCCATCCGACTTTTGCAAGACCCTTTGTCCATGAGTCGTTAAATCCATCATGTATGTTGTTAGCAAAATGGGCGTAGCTGAAATTTGAAAATTGTCTAGTTTGATCTTCTTGGGTCATTCCAAACGGTTCGGCCGTCCCGTCTTCACCTCGAAAGAATAGGCCAGCCAGGTCAGACACAATTTCCCACGCTGTTTTTGGCCACAACTCTTTTGGAGCTTTCTGACTTGGAAGCTGAGTATAGACGTAGCCTACAGGGACGCAGGGCCCTGTTGTGACCCACAATTCATTACTAGTAGAGTTTAGTTTGTTATAAATGTTTAAGTTAAAGTCAACTTAACGTACTTCCGTTTGATTTTGATGTTGCTAGCTTCTGGACCTGCTCGCAGAGGAATGCTCTTTTTTTGAGGTCATCAATATCCTGATGAGCTTGTCGATGCCATTTCACCTCCATTAAACGATCAAGCTTCTCTGCCTCCGAGCCCGGTCCTTCCTACGACAAACCTTGAACTTGAAATGTAAACATGTTTTAAATTTTAACAAATTTTACTTACATGAATTGTAAGAGTGGCCACAATAAAAACAATTATACTCGAACAAATTTTTGACATGATGGAAAGTCTAGTTTGAAACGAGAAAGATCACGGCGAAATTTGTCAGTGGAACAATCACATGGGCAATAATTGCACTTAACACATAGTAAGTTATGATAGCACGTGTAAGTATCCTTTGTTTCACACTCAAAAAGCAAATGCACTTACAATGGTCAACAGACTACTGTCACAAAAATGATGGTTGTCAATTCAAAACTGCATAAAATATGTCTCCATGTGCAATCCAACAGGTCCCTTGATTATGTATCACTTTTTGTCTACTGAATTTTTTTTAAATCCTTCAGTTTATTCAGATTTTAGTCGGAATAAATATGTTCACTATAGTTAAATGACGTCAAAATTAACTTGATATAATTGTGTGATAAAGTCATCAAAAAATGAGAAATTTACTGAAAATGGCCTATAATAAAAATATGTAAGAAATAATAATAATTTTATGAATGCAGCTGCCAACTGATCATATTTTTATCATCGACTTTGTTTGCCAAGTCTAACATGACCGTTGAGTTGTACAAGTGGCTAAAATATTTGCTGAGCTCATGTCTGCAAAATAAGAAGAGGCTGAAATTTTTGCAAATTAAATTTGGTGGAACAAGATAAGTAGAATAACAATTTTATTCGGTTTTTCTTCTAATTGATTTCTTCTTGTTGTACATTTTGACTTAGTCACCGCTTGAAATGTAAAACCGTCATAACATAAATATGTACAAAATAATTTTGACAAGTCAAACTCATAATAATTTGTGGGACTAATTCGTTTGAGTGTATTTGCATGAGATTCAGATTACTCGATATGACATTCGATGCCATGAGGGTGGTGATCTCAACTTGTATTTTTCAGGAAGCACCACGTCAGTTGTTGAGATGGTGGTGAGATATTTCTCTGACTCAACCATGGCACTAGTCAATACTTTGAATTGAGAATTGAGATTGAATGAAATGATAAAAATAAAATGGGAGACTCCATCCGTATCATTCAATCATCTGCCTCCATTATCTATTATCTGTCATGGAATAGTCTGAACACTCCAAATTTGAAGGGGAATCTGATTTTTTGACACGATTCAGAGGGTCAGTAGGGGCTGTCTCTCATATGATCAATATCAATCTTAATGATCTGAAATTTGAAGGGACAGTGAAAAGTCGTAAAAGTATTTTTAATCAATAAATTTATTCTTGGAGCCAAAGTCAAAGCTACTCGGGTCGTGTGTGGAGAGGAGTCACTCAGTCACCCTCTGAAAAATAAATCTCCCATCAGTAATTGTACCCTTCATGAAAATAAAGTACTATTCACTGTTAGTTAAATGCTGAGTCATTGTCAAGACCCTCAATTGTTTTTCATATTTAAAAACTTGATTATTTTAAATCTTGTCATTTTATTAGACTAAAGACTCCTCATTAAAGAGTGAGTATTAGTGAATCTCAAGAGGTGTGATTTTCTCAATTAGTGGAGATTTTAATCAACAAAGTGTACTAGTCTCTACGAGAGGATTATTTGACATTTTATATAAAATATCTGTAGATAGATCATCTACTTTGATCAGGTTATTCTGGTTTTTTTGTGTGAATTTAACTGAATTAATTGACTCGATGCCAATTCTTTTTTTGCCCTGTAGTTAGTTGGCTATTGGCAATACACGTTCATAGGGGAGACATGTAAAATTGGCATGGATTTAACAGGAAAAAATGAATGATAAATGAGAAGAAGTGGCTCTATGTTGAGCATTTTTGCAGTCTATATATTATTCACATAAATATTGTCTGTACAATGTAGAAGATGGGGAGAGAGTCAAAAATGGTTAGAATATTCATTGGAATGCTGTCATTTATTTCACATGTTCATGGATGACGGCAACATGAAAGAAAATTAATATCTCACCTTACTAAATGGCAATTAGAGCTCTTAATGCACTCCCAACACTTGTCTTGGTACAAGGTAAGGATTTAAAGAATGTAGATTACTTAATAAACTACAATTATCTATTCCCCCATTTTGACGACAGACTTGTAAAAAAAGAAGACATTTTTTTGTAAAACCCTTCATGTCTTAAACTGTCACATGGTGGTGAGTTGCAAGAAAAAAATATTTTTTCACATTAATTTTGAAACGTGCCATTCAGATTAGCCAATAAATTCATAAATTTTATGACATGGCAAAAATCAAAATAAAATTGCACTGCTGAACATCTCTATGCAATTTTGTTGATTGTCATTTACAGAGTATGAAGTAGAGATACGTAAGATTAGTATTAAATACTAGACATGTATAATTTTAAGTAGGAGTTGAATAGTGTATAACTTACAATATTAAAATAAATGTAGACACGAATAGAATTGAAATAAAAAACTGTACAAAATTGAAAGCTAACTGAGCATTAAGTGAAGTAAGAGTTGCTGTTGTTGTGTTATAGAAAAAAAATTAAATAATTATGATGTTGAAGTCCATTCGTCCGTCCTTGAAAGCAATTTTAAATCTCATGACTCTGATTCACAAGATGAGGGGAGAGGGAGGATGAAATTTGATTGTATTGTGTAAGACGATGCATCCATTATCTTGTTTCTTGTCTCTCTTGCCATTTTATAAGGGAAAAGTATTTGTTCTGTGCCCCTCTCAACCGTCCATCCGTCCGGCGTCTCTACCACAAAGAATTATCAAGTGGTTACATACATATGTACATGATGTATGTCTTGATGAAAAACATTCTAGATTTTTAAATATGATAATCATACTTCATCTATTGTATCTGTACTACAATGCACAACCTTATTTTGATTACAATTGTATTTAATCCCATCCGAGAAGAAGAGATACGAGTATTTGTAGACGTCCATTAATTTTGATATCAATAATATTAATTTAATAGTTGTAATAATTTTGTTGTGAAATTTTTTTTGTCATTCATGCCATCCTCCAGTTTTATGTCAATTCCATGTGTCAGCTATTAAGTCTCATACGAAATTATGTATTGTTTAAATATAAAACATGTCTCTCTCTATCTTCACTCATGTTTTATTTCTGATGAGTACAAGTACTATTATAGTGAAAATAAAAATAGTTACAAAATAATGAATGAAAAAAATACGGGGCATTAATTATTATTTTGAGAATTAAATTAATTTTACTATTTTTTTATTGGATTTATACTCTGTCATAACAAGAGTCATAAAATCGTACAAAGTACAAAATAATTAGTCATTAAATTTTATGTTAGACCTCCGTCCAACACTCTACTGTGCACTTTATTATGACTCGTAAAAAATACATGATTTTTTTTGCATTACCTTTTTTATTTGCCAAAAAAATAATATTTTTGCTCATTTAATTTAAAAAAATATTAATCACATTGACCACTGTAATTCTATACTGCAAAAATATTTTTTTTGCACAATCAACAAAATTGTAATTCAAAAGGGTAGCCGAGTTGCAAGTTACACAGAATTCTCCTCTCATGCACATGAACAAGTATTGTCACTGTCGCGACAAAATGGGATTTAAATGTAAAGTTAACTGTCATATGGTATTGTGGGTACATTTAATCATTTAAAAATTTGCATATTCCGAATCGAATACCTACACCCTTACATACATAGCAATACCTACCAGTAATCATGCTGTTTTTTTACACAACAAGAAAAAATTGACTCGAGCATCTGGATCTGAAGTGAATTTACATTTGTTGTGTGATGGAGGTACGTGGAATGGAAGATTTTACTCTTGTGTCATGTTTCGTCTAGGGATTGGACTGCAGGCCATGTAGACAAGTTACACTTCTTTGTTTAGTTTTTTTAACAAGTTAAATGAATACATTTCACCGATGACTCTCACCCTTTTTCATGGGTACAAAAAGTCCTAGTCCAGCCAACACTAAAAAATTTTGCAGTCTCTCTCCCTCTCTCAAGTTTGAACTTGTTTGATCAAAAGTGTTAAAAATTTTTTTTGTACAATTTCTTTATTATCCTCCACAAATGTCTTTCTTGACTTAATATATTTCTGATGAGATCCCCATAAAAATACAAGTCTTATGTCTACTCGTTGCATTTACAAAGCAAAAAAGTTAGCCATAGTAATCCTTAGAGTCTAAGTTTTTTTTGCTGCCATTTATTCGTTTTAACAAGACACAAAAGGGCAAAAGAAGAGAGAGAGAGAGAAGATGAGGAAGAGAGATTAAGGTAGGATTTAGGAAATTACGAGGGTACAAACTTGAGAGAGAGGGTATCAGTACAAATGATCAAAAAAAAGACTAAAAGAGAAGTGAATAAAAACAAAAGAGAACAAGTAAACTAATCAACTTTATTTCTCTTGGACTTCTTCTTGCTTAACAACTAGACTAAAGTATTAACTAGAGATTTACAGTGGCCACATTCTCGTGTTGGCGGCTTTTTGGCACGCCATTCCTTATTACTGTACATTAATTGGACGATTCAAGACAGAGAGAAAAGACAAAAAAAAATTACATGGAAATCCGATCAGACTTAAAAGCCTTTCAATACAATTTTCATCTTGATCTTTCCATATCTCATCTCTCCATCTAATTTCACTCGACTTATTACTACTTTCCATCTAAATGTCTTAGACTTTTGAGGGAATTTCCTTTTAGAATCATATTTCAAAATTTATTTCTCTCTTCCAATGACCAGTTGATTAAATTGTTTAATTTAATTTACAAAATTCTGAATTATTATACAAAGAGCTGGATAGTCTCAAGTCTATAATTTTTAATTGGACAAAAAAAAGTCACAACATTATTTTTGTAAATAAAACAAGGTTACAAGTCTACTCCCGTAATTTAGTGGACAATATTTACGTTCACACATATTTATATAATGGATGAGAATGTTTGTGAACATGGGACAAAACCAAATAAAGAAGACTGAACAATTTTAGTTTAGTGGATTGACTCCATGTTATAAAAAGGTACAAGTAGTCAATTGGTTATTCAATTTACGATTACGATTAGGGATACGATTACAGATATATACCTAGGATTTATTTTTTTTGTACCTGTTACCATTGACATTTTCTCCCTGTACATTTTTCTGTACTGAATTAACAGTTATATCATTCAGTATCATTATCATTGTAACATGGAGCGAGAGCTTGAACATAAAAAAAAGTTTGGAATTTCACTGTCTCTCTCTCTGTGTTAGAAGCACGTGGAGGTGCATAGAAATTTTTTTGGCTTCTTGCACGTTGTATAGGCGGGGGGCAGGAAAAGACAATTGCGTGGGTGATATGTGTGTATGTGTGTGTGTTTCTTGTAGAGCATTTAATGGAAACAAATGTAATGAAAATGGGCTTGTCATTGCATAAAAGTCTTAACATCATTTTATTCTATAGCACATGCTTAAGCTTTAAATTTCAAATGCCGGTTCTTCCTTCCCAGAGAACATCCCCCCTCTGACTTAAAGTCCTCTCTGTCATTGTATATCAGACCAAGTACAAAAAAAGGACTGATAAAGTCACAATCTTCTTCTTTTTTTTGCTCAAATTATTTTTAGGAAATATTGCCGTTACACATTTTACAAGTGAAAAAACAAAGTCTCAAATCTCCGAGTCTGAATTTGGTATGGAGAATTTTTTGATATAAATTCTGCCAGTAGGTTTTGTCAGAGGAGGGAGGATAAAAAAGGAGTGGAAATAGATTAGTCAATATTGGCTACAAATTGAATTTTTTTTTTGAGAGAGAAGGAGGAATGTCAAACTAAATCCAACAAGATTTGGTTCTCACTAAAAATACATTTTCAACTTGTATAATATTTTACATGGCTATTTTTTTGCTGCAATGAATTTTTGCAAATGGTTATAATTTTATTTACATTTTCTACTCTATTAAATTTTTTCAAACAGTGCCCGAGTCATTTTTTTCAGTTTAAAAAAAATGTTTTGAAAGACTTTCTTATTTTTAAATGGTTCTCCTTGTTCTGAATGAAAACTCACTGTCTGTCTACATATATGTACACAAGAAAATACAGTTGTTAAGACTCAAAATGTCGACCGTGGTTCTATTACCTGAAAATTTTGATTGAATCCAGTCACCCGTAGAGAACATTGTGATAGATTTCTTCTCTTTTTTTGTAAAAAAAATGGAGAATATAAACAAATCGCTCATGAGCCAATGTCATGACATGGCCTTTTCAATTATTTTCCTTATGAGTAAAAAAAATTCAGTTTCCTCCTCACTCTTCACTCAGTCTCACCTGGATCATCACAATGAGTAGGTACACATGAATATAACACTCCTTATTGAAAATTGCATTGAATTTGGAGACTGAGAGTTGAAAGACAGAATAAATTTTGATTTAATTACAATTCTTTTCCATATAGAGAAATAAACGTTTGAATTTCATTTTCCTCGTAATTCATTCTTTATCTCTACTCTGTAGTTAACCGTGAGAGTGCAAGTGGTTCTTTTAGATTTTTTTTTTGAGAGTGAAAATCATGAAACTTTGTCATCTTGTCTACTCCCCCACCTGACAAGTTAACTGACGTTTCTCTCCTCAATCTGAGATTATATAATAATGAGGCAAAACTGCCACTCTTCCATTTTTTCCCTCTCTTCATCATTTAACATTACACTCCATTCTCTCCATGTCCATTTTCATCAACTTGCTCACGCACAAAGTATTTTTTTTGAGGTTGCCAACTTTGTACACATCTCCACGAAAATTGTTAGACATGGAGTCCTAATTCATCTTTGGACTTTTTTGTGTGTGTGAGTGGAGAGTAGAGACACGATTATATAAGACGCAAGTCAACGTGCATACGTGAACTTGGAACCAAAAAAAAAGTTCAGGAGTTTCACGAGCCCCTCATGATTGAAAATAATACACGGAAAGAGGAGTAAATTATACAGACTTGGTCTATTCCGTATAGAGAATGTTTACCTAAATATAATTTAACATATATGGACAGTACAGTTATAGATGTGTGAGTGTGTGCACTGTGCATATAATTTAAAAGGAGACATTGAAGAGAGTCAGTGTGGAGCCAAAAAAGATTCAAAGGAGAAAGATCACAGACTACAGACACACTTTATGTATACATAAATGTACAGACTACAGATACGCACATGACGGCCAAAGCACGACGTGAGGATTGAAATGGCAAACTGCAAATCAGCTGGAAAATGAGTTTAGTTACATCACTTTTTTCATTCATCATCTTCCTCATCCTATCCGGCCAATACACATGTACGGCCTAATGTTTTATGTATACAATTTTCTCTCTCTCTTCCTTTTTCTATTACGCATCCCGCATCCACGCATCTTCCAAGTTGCAATGTCGATGACTACGCACAGACCAAAGAGGGAGTTTGGTGAACTCAAGTGTTTTGTTTAGATTGCGGTTCTTGGCTTCAACTCAATCTCCTTGAAATTAAAGTCAAGTGAAACCATCTGTCTATAATGGAGAATTTTTAAAAAAAGAAAATGTGTTTAACATTACTACACATTATATTTCTAGTATTAGTTAACTACACATATTTTTTTCATCTTCATCATAACTATATATGTGCAACACAACACATGATCATTTTATTATTGTTTACAGACACATAACCAAGATAGATATTATTACATTAGACAAATGTAATATTAATAATTCTAGACAAAAGAATCATCCAAATCTTTATGTAACGAGACTGAGGGAGGTTACACACATCGATAGTATCGATACACTCTCTCGAGATAGAGTGTCAGTGTAGGTGTGTTGAAAATAAGAAAGATTTTGAACACAATTTGACATTCATCATCATAACATTACAAAATGCTCACACATTATGGGCTCAACTCCTGACTTAGTGAAAAAAAATGTATTTTTTTTGTAGGTAGTTAATTGTAATGATGGTTTGGTGGTGGTGTATTGTGTGTCTGAGACGAAGGACGTAGGAGTCGGTCCAAAGAAATTTACAAAAGGGTCAAGTACATCGGCTTCATCTTCTTTTGACTAGTCGTCCACATTTCATGTGTGCAAGTTTCAAAGAGAGTTGAGCTGATAAGCTTTTTATTTACTGTTTTGTTGCCTATCTTTCTTTTTTTGCGGGGACTCTCTCTCTCTCTCTTATAAATATGAATATTGTAAAAATAAGAACATTATTCTGTATATTACAAGTATCTTTAGGCCTAGGGTTCGGCCTGTCGGCCGGCTATATAAGTTTTTTGTGTGTGTGTGAGTTGAGTTTGTAGTTTATGAAGGGTGGTTCTGCTTAAACTCTTTCTTATCAACTCCCTTCCATTCATCTCTCTCCATTTTCATTTTCTCTCTACTCTCTCTCTCTCTCTGTGTGTATCCATCCCAAAACCACAATTTTATACTAACAATATAATATCCCTTTTAAACAAAATTGTTTTTTTAAAAAATATTATTACATGAGCAATATGCTCCATACTCTACAGTCTACAGTCTACAATTTTGACAATAGTGAATGGACTAACTGTTGGTGGTGATGAGGGGAGAATTTTGAGAGAGAGACCCCACGTCACCCTCACTTGATTACATTGCATGGAAATAGAGAGAAAATACAAAACACAAAAAGCTCTTTTTGTATTTTGTGATCTATTAGATGGGGCCCGTGTGGGCTCAAAGGATTTTTGTTAGTTTTTTAACAAACAAAAAAAAACAGGGTGCCAGGGTCATATAATAGAGGAAAGTGTGTTTAAAATATTTTTTTTCTGTATAGAAATTTACAACCTGGAACCTAAAATATATGGTCAATGGTGGCCACCATAATGAACAATGGATACAGTTTTTGTTGACAATGCTAAATAGGCTCTAGTGTAACAGTGAATAAAGTGAATTTTACTTTATGTTTTTGGTTCATAAAAGTTAATCAAAATAAGTCAAACGAATGAAGAATCTTTGTGTTTGTATAATAAATAGAGTGGCTACTCACTCATACTTTTATTATTTATTTAATATAAAATTCTTATTCTATTCATGCTACTAGTACATTGTACGGTACAGATACTAAATAATATTCTACAAGAGGATTAATTAATATCAATAAATTTCTTTTGAAATTTGATTGCTTGGAGGACTAGCTAAAGATAAAGATGTAATGAATTGACAGATAATTGTATGTGCTCTCTATATTTTTTAATTATGTTGGAAAAACTATTTTTAATTGTGGAAAGTGAATTTTAAGACTTGTTTGAAATTGAAACAAGAAAAGGAAGAGTTTGAGAAATATTTTTTTTGAGCGACCTACTCCTTCTGGCAAATTCTTTTATATTCGTCTCCTTTTTATTTATGACGTTGAAATAATCGTACACTATCTTGTGTACTATAACTCTGTGCATCTCTGTAGATCATAATTTGGAATCTTCAGGTCAAGATGGAAGATGCCATTGACATTTTCCTTTTTTTTTCTTATGACTCTCATCTCATTTTGCTCTAGATAATTTGACAATGTGATTCATAATTTATTCTAGTTTAAAGTCTCTCAATGAGAATACTTTTCTCTCTCTCTCTCTCTTTGCATATTGTATACACGTAATAAATTATTTCTTGTTAAACTGTAAATCTGTCTCTTGTTGTTCTTCTTTTCTTTCTTTCTGTCAAAAGATTTTAAAAAAGGTTTAGAGTCAAGTCAGTTGTAAATTAAAATTTGAACAGTGAAATTGGCAGCAAGTGTTCAACACTGTCTAGAGATACTCCACCTCCCCTAATTATTTTGCCATTTATTTTCTCATGACATGACCATTGATTTATTGTATACCTTGATTTTGGCACTTTTCTACTCTCGTACTTGTTCCCTTGTTTGTCTCTCTCTCTCTTCTTCATTACAGTCTGTGTCAACACTTTCCTTTAAAATTGACAGAGTGTCTAATGACTGAAAATTTTAAATTCTCAAATAATTTTCTCTGCCCTCCCATACAGTGAAAATAATTAAAAATGGTGGGAACGTATCTCACAATCCCTTTCCCTCATTTTTTTTGTTTACTCTTTAACTCTCTTTATGAATATTCACCCAGTTACGACTATCAAAAAAGTTTTGTCCTCTCAGAGTTTATGTTTGACAAAATCCCCCAAAATTGTCGGGTATTTTAGTGAGTCAGTCAAAATTAATTGTCTTTTTTTATATTCCTACTGTCTCTGAACATATGAGCCAATTTTACTATCTTTTTTCCCCTTCTTGTTTATTCTGTACAATCAAAGTCAATCCGGGTGTCTTGTCCGAGTAATAGCAAGCCCCCCTGTTTCCCAAAAAAAAGTTGGGTAAACAAGAAGAATTATGATTTTTAGTGTCCACAAGGGAAACATAAAAGAGAGGGGGACAAAATTTGGGTTTGGTTTTTTTTTGTATAGCTCAAATTGTGTTTGGAGATTGAATTTCCAATCTACATTTTTTTAGAGGCAAAACGATTCCTTGTCATTTTTTTTGTGTTGGACATGGACAAGAATGATGAAAAAAATTGGCTCTTTTTTTATTTATGATGATGTTTTGGACTTGGTCCTAATACGTCGTTTGTAATATTATGCTGTCCTCATAATTACATTGTAGGAGAGCCTACACTGATCACCTATTGTTATTTCCTTGTGTCCTCACAATAGAGCTTCACAATAAAATCTTGTTACTACACTTATGTACTACTCTATACTGTATTTTTTTGCAAGCTGAGGATTGGCTCAATATTTTTTTGTTTGGAGTGTTATAATAGTAAAAAGTTTTGTAAAGTTTATTAAAATTACATGTTGTTGGACTCCACGAGTTGGACATAATATTTTATGAGAGAGAGTGAGAGTGTATGTCTTATGAGTATATTCAAAATAAAACAAAGCCTATTATATGCCTCCTTCCTAGATTTAGAGTTACTTTATGTAACTGACGTCAGCATGACAAGTTAAATTCTTTTCAATGTTCTTTGATTGTCACTGATTTCCATAAAAAATGAGTGATAATATTTTTAAATTTGGTAAATGAAAAAGGATTAAATTTGTTGATGACAGAGAGGCAGAGGAGCAGAAAAATGGGGATATTTTAGACGGATATGCAAAAGAGCGTAACAGAAGTTTCCTCTTTGTAAAATGTAGAGACATTTTCCACTCGGTGTAAATATACAGAGTGGATTTTTTTTATTAGTTTGAATTGGACTTGATATACAAAGATTTTTTGATATGCGGTTGAACATTGTTCAAAACTACACCCCTTGCCGTTGCATGCACCCTAAATTTTCGATAATAAGTTGTCACCGTCACATGCCCATGATTTTTTTTCATGGATCCTGGACTAACACAGGACCGGAGTTAAACCAGAACATTGTATGAGATGAATGTGGAAATGTTACGCTTATTGTAGGAGCATAAAAAGGGGTGTAGAATTATGTTTGTATAAAGTTTCATAAAAATCCATACCCTCTCTCTCTCTCTCTCTCTCTCTCTCTCTCTCTACAGACATGGATATAAATATATAAAGCATATTCATATGGCGGCGTAAGGCAAAGTCTAACCCTCCCAATAAATTCATGATGAAATACTAAAAACACCTTGCAGGGCAAAGAAAAGGGGAGAAGAATTTTCGGGTTTTATCCTCCACCAACCAAAATGTATAATCCAGTGTTATCTGTATACATATGGGGAGAGAAGAGGACATAAATTTTGAGGAGGATAATGATCCTTATGCAATTTGGAATTTAGAATTGCATTCAACTCTTCCATATTCACAGCTGCACTCTCTCTCTCTCTCTGTGATTTTAGAATGTAAATCCATAATATTGATCAGGATTATTGTAACTGGAAATATGTAAGGAATTTAAAGTTTTAAATTGCAAGTCTTTAGTCTCAGCTCATAAACGACTTGTTTTTTTTGTTATTGAGAATTATTAGAGCTGGATTTTCATATATCATAGTTATACTTGTACACATTATGTAGTACATAATTCTCACTCAATGTAAATTATGATGTGTTTTGTGTGTGGACCAATATAAATTATACTTTTTTCAATAGCAAGGTCAAAAAAAAAGAGAGTGAACCAAAATGGAAACTATATTTTTGTAACCCTCAATATTTTTATATGGGCTCAAACTTTGTTCCGGAATAAACTTACAAGTTGTTGATTTATTTAGTACAATAAAGAGGAGGAGGAGAGAGAGAAAAGTTGATTGGATTTTTTTTCTCTTCATATTATTTACAATGAAATGTATGGTATTCTAGCCATTAGTGAGGTACATATTTTAAGAAAATATTTTGAAATGAAAACATGTTGAAAACTCCATACAAAAATTGATATTAATGTACTCTGAAAATTCCATTGTCTGTCATCCATTTTCCATATGAAAAAAGATGACAGAAAAAGAGAGAGAGAGACCCGCTGAGTCTAATACGATTCGATTGGATTTATTTGTTGCGCTTTTAGCTTTGAGCTCTAAGCTCCCCCTCCGAAAAATTTAAGCTTTAAAGCCTTTTACTCTTGTGTATTTTGTATATAAAAACATGTCGATGATTCTAGAAATATTTTTTTTCATATTCTTTTCAAAATACTTTATGAAGCGTAGTCCTTACAAGATTTTAATTAGTACAAGATGAGACTTGAATGGTTTATATTTAATTTGCATCTGTTGTATTCCTCTTAAGCTCCTTCAACTATCTTTTTTTCGTAAATAGGATGAAGAGGGAGGGGGAGGGGGAGGGGGGAACAAGGAAGAGAATTTGTACACTTTTTGTATGGAGGAATGGTGACTATAAAATAGATTGAAAATTGCATCTTTTTTTCTGTGACTCTCTCTCTCTCAAGGAATGTATTTGAGATGGAGATGTGGATGGGGGATTTAGAAATATAAAAAGTGGGGAGGTTCACAACTGGAAAGGAAGGTATGAACTCTTCACGGGTTAAATAATTTGGAATTCCAGTCTCTCTCTCTCTCTCTGTATCCTCCTCTTTGTCTATTTTGTTGGGTACAAGTTTCTTGACTAGATAATTTTGCATTGAATTGAACAGAGATGCAAATTTCCACCCCTCTCTGAAAAAGTTGTGTCCTCTCAAATAAGTTATTTGGGCCCATGTACTCGCGTGCAGAGTTCATCCTCATTATGCTCATGTTCATGATGTTGGAAGCTATCATTATCTTTGCACTGTTTTATTGATATGTACACACACAATGCTGCATATCCAATGTCAAGTACATATTTTACCACCCTTGTATAATATACAATGTACATGATTTCAAATTCATTTCAAAAAGTTGAATGTTCGATTGAAATTGAAAGAGGCAGAAGAGTTTTAAGTTTTCAAAGAAGAGAAAAAAAAGTTTCTCTTGTCTCTTGTAGAAAATAAATCACATTAAAAGTTTTTAGATGAGAGCTTAGGTTTTTTTAAATGGTGGATTTTGTTATTAGGAATATATTTGCTCATTAAGTATTAAAGACTTGTGTAAATGAGGAGACTTTAGAGTCAAAATAATTTAATAGGCACTGAAGCTTAAATCTTTCAAGAAAAGTAGATTTTACTTTTAGTTTTTATAGAGAGAAATCATTCTTTATATGGAATTAAAAATTTTGATGAATTCCACAACTAAAAGTGTTTGAGATTGAGATTAAAACTTTTTTAAAGAGGGAGGGGGGGGGGACAAAAAAATTTGACAAGAATGACATGGGTATGATGTTTTTCTTTATGTAACAAGTCTTTAACTTTTGACCACCCAGTGAAAAGGAGGACTCGACCTTGTCGATAAAGTGTTTTGTGTTGATAAGAAAGAATTTTTTTGAGGGAGTGATTATTGCTCATGTTTGACTTTTTCAAGTAGCATTCTTATCATTTTAAGAGAATAAGATTTGCTTTTACTTGAACTGGAACTAGATTTTTGTATTATAAATGCGGCCTCTTTTTTCATCTCTCTCTCTCTCTACATTTTCTGCACATGGAAATAGTCAAAAGTTTTTGCAAAAAAATGGAGTTGAATAATGTCCGTTGTCTAAGGTACTTTGTATGACATACATTAAGTTTAGTTTGGGAAAAAAATGTTCGGACGGGAGGTAAAAGAGTTGGTATGTTCGATCTCAAGATGTGCGAAGTTAGATGAAAGGATCCCATTTTTCTCGTGTCTTTTTTGACTTGTTTATCCTTCTCACAAGATGAGACTTGTTCACTTTCTTTCAAAAAGAGGCTTCATCTTCACAAGAAAATGAATTGATTGTCAAGGTCAAGGAGGGAACTGAGGGAAGGTATAGTCGTAAAATTCATTTGGCAAATTCTAATCCTAATTCTCTGGACATGACACTTTGTCTTTTTTTGTAAAGAGAGATTTTGAGTACCACGAAAGGGAAAAAAAGTGCTTAAAAAATAACAATCCTCAATTTAACAAGGGTGAATATGCTCAAGGTGTTAATAATAACATGCACATGTTCAAGTCTATGGTCACGTACAAAGAATCTCCAGCTCCAGCAAAAAAAAAAGATGATCCTACAGATTACTTGAGGAGGAAAACCTTTTGTATCAAAAAAATTGTGCAAGTTGTGAACATGTTTTTATCATTGTTTTTTTTGCACAGTTGATATGCATAATATCATAAACAAAAAGTTTTACAATTGTTTCAAAA
This sequence comes from Arrhopalites spinosus, assembly GCA_034700945.1. Classification (NCBI taxonomy): domain Eukaryota; kingdom Metazoa; phylum Arthropoda; class Collembola; order Symphypleona; family Arrhopalitidae; genus Arrhopalites; species Arrhopalites spinosus. The sequence continues at coordinate 21,289 of JAQIVZ010001710.1, forward strand.
ACTCGGGGAAGACTTTAGTATTAATAAAATACCAACATGAGAAATAAATGTTATTTTTCAAGTCCAAAGGTTCACCTGTTACAAAAATTAATGAGATGCAAAGCATCAAGCGTTTAAGCGTCAGTTGTTCAATTTTTTTTCCTTGTTAAATTTTTTGAAACAAAAAATTATTCATGGCAATTATTATTATTAACTGATAAAAATTCAACTGACAAGTGAGAAGCCCTCGAGTGCTTTTCTTAGAGCTACTTAAAAAATTGGCAGAAAAATAAAATGAATTATGACTTGAATGTCTCCAACTATTGACTCTGTGTGAGGGGATACAGATTAGATACTTTAGAAAAAAAAGTTAATAAGAATTTTCTATATACAGTAAGATAATTGCTATACGATTAAACTTTTTTTTGCATGATGTTTATTCAAGAGAGTCTCTTGTTGATTATTACAAGCCAAAAAGTGTATCAGATGTTAAAAAGTCTTTATAATATTTTTGCACTGAATTGGCAATGTAAAAATTGATTTAAATATTTTTGTGATTTTCATTATTGATAAAATATTATTGGACATTGCATGATTTATTAGGTTGCGTGGTCTTTAGATCAATATTGAGACAGAGAGGGGATTGGGTTGACTGATTATTTGTCTTTGTTTGCATGTTCAAGTGTTATGAGAGAATGAGAATTGGAGCAGGCGTAGGCATCATTGATCTTCAGGGTCATGTCTGTAATTTTATTGGTGTTTAATTATGATATACAAATATCATAATTTTTTAATAATATAATTAGTAATAAACCATACACAAAATATCAAGGAAGCCTTCAGTGTAGCTCCATTATGTGGAGACAGTCTTCCTCTTTTACCTGGATGGAAACAAATAACAATAATTATCTACAGAATCATTTTGTACACATAAATCAGCCAAAAGTTCTTTTATATAAAGAAATTTTATTTAAAAAAAGCTGGACTGCTCCTGGACATTTAATTTTTTTTAATTTTAATTTTACTGATAATCCAAAGAGGAAATCATAAGTTGTGTGTAAAGTATCTTGATAATATTTTTAGGTGACTTTTCTTTGTACTAAAACAATAAAACAAGTTATCTTTTATCAATAAATCAAAACAACGAACCACATTTTTGATGCACACGATTAAATTCAATGGATAAAATTAATTGAGTATTTTATAACTTGTTAAAAATTTATACATTAATTTAATTGTAGATTCAAGTACAAAATTGTTGTGTTGGAATTGGAGCGTTAATAAATAATTATAGGGAATTATGCAACTCTTTTTATTAAGTGGTTAAAGTTAAATGGTAATTATTTTCATATTGAGTCATCATTTTGAAATTATTAAATAAAACTCTCTAATTCTTTTTATTTACTTTTGAAGAAAGGAAAGATAAAGAAGGTATTAGGTATATTTTGCTAATTACGAAATGGCGAATGTCTTTTTTTTTTAAAAAAAAAATTAATTCAATTGAAAATTACATTTCATTATAAAAAAATAAAAGTCCAAGTTTAATGTTAATGGTAAATTAGTGACAGAGAAGGAACAAAAGAAGCGTAGGTGTCTTAAGCAAGTTAGTCTGTAGTCTCCCATCATGACACTTTGTATTGTTTTAATTACAAATGGAATTACATTTGTCAATATTATTATTATTTTCATTGTTCAAAAGACAAGGCATGAAGAAATATTTTTTTAAAAAAACATTAATTTATTTAAAATTAAAATTCCTTCACGAGTCCCAAAGAGACTGCTCTGTGTGGGGACTGAGATGAAAAGGGAAGTGGAGTAAAGAAGGTAACATGTAAAAATCTTATAATTTATCACACCCAGGAAAGGACAAAAACGCTTTGTGTATCTTGTAACACTCTCTTACAAATATTTATTTAACTAGACACACACACAATAAACACAGTTGCATTCTTAATAAGAACCTCGAGAGATAAAAAAAAAATTTGTTGAGATGTTTCCAACAAATGCATTTAAAGGACCATCGTGTTGATAATTAACTAAAAAAGATTTACACCAACAAAAATCCTTTGACTTGTTCATTCCCTTTATCTTGAATTTTGTCGAGATGTTAAGCATAAATTTAAGAAGCAAGAGGAGTTTTATTCAATGAAAAAAATAAAGAGACAATGAAAATGGCTGGAACTGGACAAAAAAAAAGTTTTTTGATTGTACAAATCCTTGTAAGTTTCTTGTTTTGTGCACACTCCAGTCATTGCATGGCATTATAATAATAAAGAATTGAGGAAAAGAGAATAATATTTAAAAATTCCATTCATCTCATCATTAACACTTTACTAACAAGTGGGACAGTGATTGGCTATTAGTTTTTTCTCAAGATGTATCTGTACGCTAGTGAGTCGGAATCATCATTCATATTCTTACTTTATCTTAAGTGCCAGCGTACAAGAACATTAAATGTTGGGCACAGGACATTCATTTATATGTATCTTACTTTTATTAAAAGTCTCTTTGTACTTACAAAACCCCGCACGTACATGTTGAGAATATATTTATAAAAGATAGGATGAGACTTGTTTCATTTTAAGAGTTGCAACTCTCTCAAAACTTTGGAATTATAAAGCTACGACAAACATGACAGTAAACATCCCAGGTACTTAGCTTTAGCTACACGTAATATTCCTTGTATATTTTTTTTTGTTAAGGTTCTCGTTCCTCACTTTTTTCCATCTCTCAGACAGAAACTCACCTTGACATTTTTTATGGACTTTTGAGAGAGAGAGAGAAGGGATGGGGGAATTGAAAATCCATATGTGGATGTGGGCTAATTCATCAATTCTCCTCTTTATACCCCTGATAGATTTCTATTCAAAAAATAATATGAAGCATGAGAATTGAACACACGTGTTTCAAAAATGAAATATGAATAAACTTTTCTAAAATATCTCTCCTTTTTCTTTTTTTACAACACCAAAAACATTATTAGAGAGTCTCTACTGAGCTCTTCCTCCTTTTTTTGAAAATTGTTGATTAGTATTTCAAAGTGGAACTGTAATTTTCTGAATTTAGACTTTGGAGAGAATATTCATTTTTTTTCTTGGGTGTAGTCTCAAGTTAAGAAAACAAGATGCATCACTAAAAGTTACGAGCTATGGTTTCTTTTTTGTGTTCAAGTAGACATTGTTATCATTTTTTTCTTCTTGTACATATTTTGAATCATGAAATAGAGTCACTAGTACGTACATGTGTAGTTTGTGTATGTCACGTTCTTGGTGAGATAGAAGCAGACAAAAAAAATGAAGAAGAAATATATTCAAAATTATTGTATTCCGCACGAGAACGGAACATAGAATTAAGAATACAAATCAGGTAATGCTTTAACTCGTTTTGTTCGTGTGTGAGTGTGTTCACTTAAGTCACTTTACTATATTAAGTTGAGGTGGGGTTGAGTCTCTCTTGCATCGTTTAGTATAAAATAGAGATAGAGATCAGGATAATGTTAAGTTTACCAAAAAAATATTACAAAGTAACATCCAAAAGAAGAAGACCCTCCAATGGTTTCACCCCTCATTCATGGCCCCTCTAATTGCTTGACTCTTTGCCCTCTACACTTGCTGTAACATGTCATTTATTATTATTAGATATTGGTCAAAGATATTATTTATTTTTTTAGCTTTTCATTCATCAATTTCCTTCATGTACATTCAAAGATGAAAGATTGAGTTCTCACCTTGATTCAAGCCCGTCCCTAATATAATGTACAGATATGCATTGTCAATTTCATTTATTTTCAGTTTTTAAAATAAATGAATGGAATCATGGTGAGCTCATTGAACATGCTCCGTCTGACATTGTGTTAATATCGAAAAGATGACAGGAAAAAAAGATGGAATTCGTGAATAAATTTTTTTTTCTTGGTATGAAAATTCAATAAAAAAATTCAAATTGAGAGAGAGGGTGAAATTTTTTTTTCTTGTTGAAATGGAAACTTTTTGAATCTCAACTCAATCAAGAGAAAATAAATATGTGTATAATATTATATGTATTGTAATAGGTATCCTTTTGTGAAATATTTTTCAAGGAAAAAATATCCAACATTAACATTACGTTTGGTCGTTGACTTTGCCATTTGGCATGAGAAATGAAAGGGAAAAGATCGATGAGACGCATGTAGAATTTATAAGAACTCTTGAATACCAAACTTTTGAAAATGACTCCAAGGGGGAAAAACAGTTCCATATTCAGCTACTGATTCTCTTCAAAAAAAGAAGAGACGAAATAGTACATAACAAGTAGCAAAGAATATTATTAACTTGACCCGAGTGATGGATATGTTCTACACACGAAAAAACACTTTTTAAAATGAGGAACGTGCCATGTTCTTGATGGAAGGAGGAAAAATAGCTTGACAATTATTTTTTTATATTGTACATTTTAAATTGTATACAAGTCTCCAAGTTGCATTTAATATATCAAGTATTATTGCATCTTTAAAAGACGTTTGCAGTGTTTAAAAAAGAATTTAATTTTAATTTAGTCAAGGTCATCACCATCATTTGTTTCAAACAAAAGTTTCAAAGGACAATTTATATTATTATTGTACAGATACAAATTCTGAATATATTTATAGTCTTGATTATAATCACAGAATAAAAGGACAAGTTTTCAAGTCTTTATACAAACTAAAGATACTTAACTTTGGTAACTTTATACGACAAGTCACAAAAAATTATGAGATACTCTCAACAGCCATCATAATGAATGAGGAGCTTTTCTCAAACATGTATGAAAAAAGACGTATGTAGTAGTTAGTAGTAGTAAGTACAACCATTAAAATTGTCAAGTCAAGTGATGAGGTGGGGGGATGAAGGATTGTGGCTTTTGGCTATTTCGAAATCTTTCTTCCTCCACATTCATTACACACATGTCGAATGACATTTCAAGTGGATCTTCCATGATGAAAGCATCCATAAAAAAGATCTCTTAAAACTGAAACCGAAGACGGATGATAATTTTTTTGTGGGTTGCATTGCATTGCGTCTGCAATTGAATTTGAGTATCAAATTTAATTATCAATATCTATATTATCTTGATTCATGCTGAGAGATGAATGCTAGTGACACAATTTTTTGTGTCCCTGTTCATATGACAAGTCTTCATTTATGACCAACACAAAAAAAACGTTACCAACTGCCCTTGGACTTTAACTAATAAATTGAACAACATGAAACTTGTACCTTAGTTGAGATGTGACGCCTTTCACAACAAAGAGAATTAAAAAACTCCACTCGTTAGACGTTTGATGGCGACTGCAGCCACCTTAGAAAATTGTGCCAAAGTTTATTTTCTTTTAATCACGTTCTTCAAACCAGTGAGCCAGTACTTTAGAAGGATCATGTTGTTGGAATGATTCTTGATGAAATTGTATTCTGTAGATACATTCCTTTGATATTTTTTTGCCCTGTATCGGTTATAATTGTGAATCCGTCTCCTCAGAGAGTTCTTAACGATGACCACTTTTGGGCATAATAAATTGGGCCCTGTCTCTTACTCTTGTCCATTATATAATATATGTACAGTTTACAGCCCAAAGGTTCTCTCAAATAATCTTTGATCATGTTGGTCATCCTATTGATATTGAATGACAGTTAGACTAGAACTGTATATAGTGTTCAATCGTTATTTCCATGTAACTAGTAGCCTCTAAAATGTTAGATCATTATACAATAACTTGCACCTCTCTTTTCCCTTTCGCATATATATAGATTTATCTGTAACATATGTTAGATTTTTTGAATTTAAATGTAAATCAAATGTAAAAGAAATGGAGGTTAAAGATTTAGTTGAGGATATGCCAAGTAGTGTGATCCTCAAGTGTTTTTTTTGGTGTAATATATGAGCTCACACGGAAAATGGCGTGTTTCGTCTTCCCACTAAAAAGGACCTTTGCTCGATTATCTATTTTACCTATCTGTACCATGTACAATGTTAACAAGCCTTGCATGTCCGGTGTCTGATGGGGAAAAGTTGCAAAAAGAATGTATTTTTCTTGAGATTGTAAACTTAACGGGCCGATTCCTCAGTGTTGGGAGTTGGAAGTTTGGGGTCAAATCTTTGTAATCCAAAAATTTTCAAAGTGATCATCATGCATCATTCCGTAAGTGAATCAACATGTGAGAGACTTGCCACCTGTCAGAGAGTAACAAGCAAAATAAATAAATGGAGACTGGACTTGTCTTGAGGGTGGTGGTGTGTGGAGATTACACAACTTTTTTTCTCTAGTTTGTAAAAATCTTTTAGCTTAAATTGCCAATTCATTATATCTAAGGCAAAAATCAAACTAACAATTCCGTTATCATATCCTCCTACTCCCTCTCTCTCTCACTGTTATTTTTTAACTGTTTGTGAGGTTCAACTATTTCTCAAAAAAATGTTATTTATTTTTCACTTGTTAGTTTACCAGTTTCAGTTACGTCTCAATTTATTTCACTTTCCGTTTCCTATTTTTAACAAACAAACTTTTAATTTTAATTAATAATAATAAAAACTGTTTCATTTTTTAATTGACTTTCTCATCTACGTAAAAAATTGAGATTTTTTACTGAAAAATAAACAACGAGTATATCACTAACTTTTTGGTTTTTTAAAAATTTTAATTGATGATGAGAATTTCAAGAGAAGGGAATTCACATGATGGGGAGTTTAATCTGTTGAAAAAATCACAACTGTAATGACACGACAATTGCAATGTCAGTAATTCATAAAGTTATCAAGATGGTGCACATCACATGCTGGGTATTGTAGAAAAAAATGATTTTTTAATTTCTTATGTGTGCAATGGCATTGAAAAGTTGTATTTTATTAAAATTTATTTATGATGAGAGACGCAGAGCGGTGTCACAAAAAATTATGATGCTGATGTGATTATCACACAATAAAATTTTGTTCTTGGTCTTCATTTTCATAACCCTAATTGCTTCCCTTCCACCTCCTCTTTGGCCTATTTGCATTATTATGTGATTACAGGTAAAGATGAGAGATTCAACTGGGCTCTCCTACTGAGTCAGGAGAGAGATTTCCTGTTGAAATTTTTTCATTCATAATTTTTTTTTGGTTGAAATTAAATTCACACGTTATAAAAATTTCTGACAGAAAAATGACTTAATCGACGGAGTGAGCTAGCGAACGTACGAGGGGAGATCAAAAAGTAATGATTATGATTTTTTATCTCCGTTCCTTGTAAACCGATCACCAAGATATTTTA
>JAQIVZ010001711.1:0-28528 GCA_034700945.1 Arrhopalites spinosus
TTTGAGTTCCCACAGTTGTTCCAATTGCAGTTGTTGTTTGAGTTCCCACAGTTGTCCCAATTGCAGTTGTTGTTTGACTTCCCACAGTTGTCCCAATTGCAGCAGTTGTTGTTTGACTTCCCAAAGTTGTCCCAATGGCAGTAGTTGTTGTTTGACTTCCCAAAGTTGTCCCAATGGCAGTAGTTGTTGTTTGACCTGATAATGTTGTGTCACCGTCAGCGATTGTCGTTAAAACTGGTACTGTCGTGCCACTAGATGGAGTTGTTATTGCGCTTGTGGGTGTCGTTAAAATTTGGGTCGTTGTCATTCCATTTGGCAATGTTGTGCCAATTTGGGTTGTTGTCATTCCACTTGGCAGTGTTGTGCCACTAGATATAGTTGTCATTGGAACTGGCGACGTAGTGCCTGTTTTTTGAGTTGTAACTGAACGTGGTGACGTGGTGCCGACTTGAATAGTTGTCATTTGACCTGGTGTAGTTGTACCAACTTGAGTTGTCATTGGATCTTGTGACGTTGTTACGATTTGGGTCGATTTTAGAGTGACCTGACCTTCGGTTGATGAACTAATCCGCATAGTTGTTTTACTGTTGACTGTCGTTTCTGTTGGCATTGAACTAGTTGACCCGTCCCTCCTCGTCGTCGATGTTCGAACTGGTTGTACCATCTGACCTCTTTTCGCCTCAAGAATTTTGGACTGCAAAAGAAGCCAGAGTGTCGTCACATTCCCAACAGTCAATCCCCTTGCCATGCAAATTAACGGTCTCAGGTGAATTTGATACTCATCCGAATTTTGATTCCCAAGCTTGCCTTCGCATATTTCTAAAAATTTTCATCGAAATTTTGAAAAATTAATTGTTGTTATGACTCAGAACCATGAAGTAATTTCATAAATGAATTTCAATTGATTGTCATACCTTTCAAAGAATAATATGGCAGGGCTCCTCTAATTTTTGGTATTCCAATATGAATGACAAAAATAATGAAAATGTATTTCAAAATTTCAAAATATTTTTTCATTTTCTTTAAACTAAATAAAAATTACGTTTTATGCAATCAATATAGTGGTCAAATGTAATCAAAAGTTAAAATAGCATTGCCTATGAAGATCAACTGATTTAAAGTGGTGACAAGAATTAAAAAATGAATTTACAAAATGGAGAGCATTGACTTTTCAAGGGCCGGAAATTATTTTTCAAAAAAATCCCTCATAATTTTTTCATATTGAAAAGGGAATTTGATCCTCATTAAATGGGAAATTTTCTCATTGTCCATTCATCATTTGATGCGTAATAAGTGAAAGTAGCGGAAGTGAAATTTATTCATTGACAAATTTACAATTTTAAGTCTCGACACAAGTCACGTGGGAATCATTTATTTTGACGCGGGACAATTAAAAAAAGCTCATGCAATTCAATCTCAATTTTAATAATTAAAGAATCTTCCACAATGGCTCCAACTCACAACAATGCAAGTTAATTAATGACGTCATTGATCAGTTTAAATATATTTCCGAGTACTTTGACGAACAATAACAATTCCCCAACCAAAGTAAATATTTAGCCTTCCGCATCTTTGTTTAATTTTAATGTTTCTTTAATTAAAATTAAATTTGACTAGATTCATCGCCATTCCGCCTAATTTTTTCCTGTCCCCCACAATGAGTTTTCACAAGAGCGTTCAAATTCTCTTTGTCTGCCTAACCGCCTCCATTTTCTTGGAGGGGGCAACAGCAGCAAAATTGGACAAGGGTAAAGGTCACATAAATCCATGGGGTGGGCGTTCACCCGGGTATAAAGCCGGTACACCTTTGCCAAAACCCGTAGCAAGGCCTCCACAGCCACCAGTAGGTGAACTAAGATTAAAAATTTAACATAAAATTAAATATTTGTAAATTATTTCAGCTAGACCCCCTCCCGCCAAGTCCCCCAGTGAGCCCAGTGAGTTAACTAATTGATTACTATTGACTAAATATTGTACAGATTTGGAATAATTTTTAATTAAAAATATGAAAAATAGTGTTTATGCGGGCACTACAATGAAAAGCGGATGACGAAGGGGAAGGTGAGCAGCCCCTGGCGGTGCAAGATTACAATTCCCCATGAAGGCAAATTCGTTGACTGTGCTGGTACCCTCATAGACAGCCAGTGGGTACTGACAGTGGCCCATTGTACCCGTTTTGCGGAAAAAACTGATGGGCGTACAGGGGTCATTGTCCAATGTGGGGACTATGTTAAAACAAAGGGGAGTGAGGGGGACCCAAATATTTTGGAGGTGGATCGGATAATTGAACATCCCAGGTACAACGGGGACTTTACGCCGGAGGATAACATTGCTCTCCTCCATATTGAAAAACCCATGACACTTAGTGCTGACGTACGTTTTTATTTATTTAAGAGACAGATGGCGGGAATTTAAATCAATTTTGGTGGGTGAAATTGTAGACACAACCCGCCTGTCTCCCATGGAAAGACCAGGGGGAGGAGTGCAATGAGAAGGATACCAAAGTGACGACAACTTTAATGGTCAAGAAAGGAGCTAAAGAAGTAACTAAAATAGTTAACGGTACTTGCTATTCTTCCCAACAATGTGACACTGAATTAAAGAACAAAGTCAACTTCAAAATTACTGACAAACTCGTTTGTACTAAAGGTACTCAGTTTTCATTTTAATTAACATTTTTAAATTAATTTAAATTAATTAATTCATTTTTTGACTTTCCCTTAGACCCTGAACCATGTCCAAATGACTCTGGGAACGCAATTATTTTTGATTATAGCGGGGAAGGCCGTTGTTTTATTGTGGGCGTTAATGTTGTTGGGCCCAATTGTGGGGCTACTGGGGTTGCTGGTATGTGCCAAATTTAATTATTTTTAAATGTAGGGGGTAATTATAAATAAATTATTGTCAATTATTTTTTTAGGAATTAGTGTAAAACTTGGAAAATATTTGGACTGGATTACTCAACAGTCAAGTGAGCAGAGAAAAATATTAAAATTATCATCGCATGAATTGATTTTCAAATTAATTATAATTAATTTTATTTATTTTAGTGGGAGCTCAATACTGTGATGAAAACGTTTAAAAATAAAAACTTGGAACATTTAACAAACTTCAAGAGGATTTAGTGTAACGGACAACCAGCAAAAAAATTAAATCAGAAGAATGAACTCAATTAAAAATAAACTTTAATTATTTATCTAATTTTGTATTGCAAGCAAATAAATAAATGGAGCGTTAAACTTTCTCCACAAAAATAGTCAAAAATTTAATCATCTTGAATTCTTTTATAATAAGTAGTAGAAGTTATATCATCAACACGAAAGGTCACTATGAGGTCATTTCCATCCACCACAGTCTGGCTATGATGAGTCTCTTCAGTCCCATCTACCGTCAATACTCGCACCAACTCATTGTCTTTTACTCGATTGATTACTGACTGGAATTTCATAAAAATAATTAACAAATTAAAATTAATTAAAATTAATTAAAATTACTTGACTTTTACGGTCATCCACTGATTCACAAGAGAAGGGGACGCCTAATTTAAATTTAATTTCGGTTGTTTTGACCAGACTCGAATATTTAATCGTCCACCATTCATCGTCCAATTGTTGGATACAACACTCCCATGTTGGGTTTAATGTTGATATTACTTTGCGTGCCAGAGAGCTCACTCCTGGTGAAATTTAATTTGAATGTCATTTAATTAATTAAGAAATTAATTTAAATTAAATATTAATTTACCAGCAGCTTTAAAACAAGCGTCCAAATTCTCACACTTGTACGATCGATATCTGCCCACTAAAGACATTTTTGAAAAATGAAATTAACTTTTAAAAATATTTAACTAATTTTTCGAGTGCAAGAGTCACCATTAAATGTTGACGTTCGATTTAATTATGATTACTTGATGGTGATGGATGGGGTTGCAGTAGAACATTTTTTCTAATAAAATTATTTATTTCTCCTTTTTCCATTCTTTCATTCCATTTGACAGTAAACTAAATGCCCGTAGAATTTTATGGGTCATATTTAAATGTTAAATGAAAGTGCATTAAATTTAATTGATATTCATAAAAAATTACGATTCACATTTAAATATAAATAATGTAATGTGTAGAATAAAATGACATTTAATTGGGTTACCAATTACCATAGATTCTGTTTTTGTATTGTTTGACGAAAATGACAATTGAAAATTTTAATTAGTTTGAAAACTTGGTCATTCAAAATGGGCAATTATTTATTATAATTTATTTAATTAATTGTAATTAAATTATGTTAATTAAATTAATGGTTAATTAATCAAAAGAGGATGAGTAGTACAGACCTAACCAAAAATGACCAAAAAGGAGCCTCAGTCGCATCCCTCCATGACCTGGACACGCCCTTTACAGGTCATTTTGGTATTACTCTCAAAGACTTTGACAATTTAATGAAAACAAGAACACACGAGGCCATTGAGGAAATTCAAAATTTGGGGGGAGTTTCAAATATTTGTCAAAAATTACAAACGTCAACTACCAAAGGTTACCTTCCATTTAAATGACTTTAAATTTAAATTTTAAACTAATTATTTAATTTTGTAGGAATACACAATGACAAAATTGAGATTAAAGTCCGGCAAAAAACTTTTGGGCAGAATTCAATCCCTCCGAAAAAACCGGACAGTTTTTGTCGGTTGGTGTGGGAGGCAGTACAGGACACGGTGTTACTCATTTTAATTGCGGCGTCCATTCTCTCTTTAATTTTTTGGGCCATTAGTGCCTTTGCTTTGAGTAAAGATCGAAATTCTTCCAGTGAAGACGACGAATTTGGATGGATTGACAGTGCCGCCATTTTAATTTGTGTTGTGGTAATTAATTAATTTAATTTTTAATATTTAATTTAAATTAATTAATTAAATTTTGAATTCAGATTGTGGTCCTCATCTCAGCCTTCAATGATTGGAGTAAAGAGAGACAATTTCAAGGATTACAAAAAAAGTAAGAATTTAATTGCCATTTTAAAAAAATTAAATTAAATGACATTTAATTAAAATTAAAAATATTTAATTGCAGAGTTGAAAGAGAACATAATTTTGCAGTTATTCGTAATGGCACATCCATGCAAGTTAACATTGTGGATATTGTTGTGGGAGATATTTGTCAAGTACAGTTAATTGTCATTTAAAGTAAATTAATATTTTTTAATTGCAACTAAATTTTGATAATTAGATTAAATATGGTGACATGATCCCAGCGGATGGAATTTTAATTTCTAGTAATGATCTCAGAATTGATGAAGTAATTTTAATTTTAACTATTCTTACAATTAAATTATCATTTTAAATTACACGAATTGCAGCCAAAATAATTAAATTTAAATTAAATATTAATTAAATTAAAGGCATCTTTGACTGGAGAATCAGATCACGTGTCAAAGCAAACAGAGACAGACCCAATAATTTTGTCAGGTAATATTTAATTGGATTAATTTTAATTGTAATTAAAATAAAATTTAAATTAGTTTATTTTCAGGAACGAGTGTCATGGAGGGAAGTGGTAAAATTTTGGTGACGGCAGTGGGACTCAACTCACAAGTACAATAATTTTATATTTAATTAATTTAATTTCAATTAAAGTACACATTTTAAATTTAAAACAAATTAAATTGGTTTCTTCAATTTATTTAATAGGCAGGAATTATTCTCAAACTCTTGGGAGCCACTGGAGTCGAGAAAGGTTGGCCATTTTAAAATAAAAAAATTTTGAAAATTAACCCGGGAAATTTAAAATTTTGTAGAAGACAAAAAAGAAGTGCTAAATGGCATTTCAAAAAAGTCGCTCGCCTCCCTCAAGTCAAAACACGACGCGGAGGAGGTGCAATCTCTGGACGGCCATTCAAAATCTGTTTTGCAATTAAAATTAGTTAAATTGGCCATGAACATTGGTTATTTCGGTAAAACAACAATTAAATTAAAAAAAATTGAAAATCCCGCTAATTTCAAATCAAAATAGGAATAGCCGCTGCTGTTTTAACATTTGCCGTAATGGTTATCACATTTTGTGTCACAACTTTCGCGATGAAAGGTCGCCGATGGCACACTGTAGAACATTTGAGCACTTTTACCCGCTTTTTCATTATTGCCCTCACCATTTTAGTGGTCGCCATCCCCGAAGGTCTCCCATTGGCCGTTACTTTGGCTCTCGCTTATTCTGTCAGGGTACAAATCAAATTAATTAATTTAATTAATTTAAAATTAATTAATTAAATTGTGTAGAAAATGATGGTGGACAATAATTTAGTACGACATATTTCCGCTTGTGAAACAATGGGCAATACCACTGCCATTTGTTCTGACAAGACTGGGACTCTTACGACGAATCGGTGAGTTAAATTAATTAAATAACTTAATGTGGGTGAGAAAATTAAATTTAAATTACAATTAGGATGACAGTAGTACAAGCTTACATAAAAGGGAAGCTTTTGCATCATCTCCCAAAGTATGATGACCTCCCAGCTAATTACCGCGACATTTTATTGCAAGCCATCGCTCTGAATTGTGCCTTTACTTCGAATGTTATTGTAAGTCAATTAAAATTAATTAAATATAGTTTAATATTTTAATTATTATTGATTGTAGAAACTTGAAGGGAATTCATTAGGGGACCAGGTTGGGAATAAAACGGAGTGCGCCCTCTTGGGGTTTGTTTTGAGTTTGGGGAAAAGTTATCAAGAAATTCGGGAGAAGAATCCGGAAGAGTCTTTTGTCCATGTCTATACTTTTAATTCGGGTACGCAATTATTTTTTAATTTTAATTATTCGGTTTAATTTATTCTTTGAAATTATTCAATTTTTTTTAATTATTTCACAGTACGCAAATCAATGAGCACGGTCATTCCTTTGCCTGATGGTGGTTGGCGCTTGTTTACAAAAGGTGCATCGGAGATAATTATGAACAAGTTGGTTAATGACAATTAAATTTGTAATTAATTATCAAGTTAATTAATTTAAACAATAATTGTTACAATTAATTATTAATTTCAAAATTATTACAGATGTGCCTGGCTCTACGGTGAACAAGGTCAATTAGTCGAATTGACGAGTACTTTGTACGACAAAATAAATAAACACGTGATTGAACCCATGGCAAATGATGCTCTCAGGTAAAAATCATAAAAATTTTACCCGCTAAATTCCAAAATTCATTTCAATTTTATTTAATTTTATTGTAATTTATTTTACAGAACTATTTGTATCGCCTACAAAGATTTTGTCCCTTTTGCTGCGAGAACAAACCAAGTAAAAAATAATCAATTATTTTACAAATTAAATGGGAATTAATTAAAAATTAATTATTTGACCACAGGTCAACGCGACAACCGTCCCTGATTGGAACGACGAAAATGAAATTGTAAAAGATTTGACTTGCCTCTGTCTCGTCGGTATTGAAGATCCAGTTCGGGCTGAAGTAAGTCAAATTTTAAAAATACCGCGTGATTAAAATGTAAATATAAAAATCCCGCCAATATTCAAATAAAGGTACCAGACGCCATAAAACAATGTCAGAGGGCTGGAATTACAGTGAGAATGGTGACAGGAGACAACATAAACACGGCGAGGTCAATAGCCACAAAATGTGGAATAATTAATACCGGCGATGGTGGCGTCATCTTGGAAGGGAAAGAATTTAACCGGCAAATTCGAAATGAGGCTGGGGTCATTTCACAAGATTTACTCGACAAAGTTTGGCCCACTCTTCGTGTTCTAGCACGATCCTCCCCAACTGACAAGTACACTCTCGTCAAAGGAATGATCGATTCTAATGTAATTACCAAATTAATTAATTAATTTTAATCATCTTTAATTAAATTTCATTATAGATTTCAGGTCATCGAGAAGTTGTCGCTGTGACGGGAGATGGGACAAATGATGGCCCCGCATTAAAGAAAGCTGATGTTGGTTTCGCCATGGTATGACCTCTTTCATTTGAATAAAAATTCAAAATTTGAATAATCCCGCTTTGTAGGGTATTGCTGGGACGGATGTGGCCAAGGAGGCGTCTGACATTATTTTGACGGATGACAATTTTACGAGTATCGTCAAGGCGGTCATGTGGGGTCGAAATGTGTATGACAGCATTGCCAAATTTCTACAATTTCAATTAACCGTCAACGTGGTGGCAGTTGCTGTTGCAGTGATCGGGGCTTGTGCTCTCAATGAGAGCCCTCTGACGGTAATGTTTTACTATGTACATTAATTGAAGTTTGGTTTAATCGTGTTAATTTTGGTTAGGCAGTACAAATGTTGTGGGTTAATTTAATTATGGACACTCTGGCGTCATTGGCCCTCGCCACGGAATTGCCCACCCCAGAACTTTTACTGAGGAAACCCATTGGACGAACCGCGTCCCTCATTTCGCCCACAATGCTAAAAAATATTGTGGGGGCAGTTGTCTATCAATTGACCATCGTTTTGATTTTTCTTTTCGCGGGTAAATTTTGATTTTTTAATTTTTTTTATATTGAATTCAATTTTGCCTTAGGCAATAGAATATTTGTAAAATATAAATGATTTGACTTTTGACCTTTGACCAGGTCACATATTGTTTGATATTGACGACGCCAGTTTGCAAAAGGAGCCGAGTGCTCATTTCACGATGGTTTTTAATGGTTTTGTGATAATGACGCTCTGCAATGAAATGAATACAAGGAAGATTCATGGACAGAGAGATGTTTTTAAAGGAATTCACAAAAATTGGATTTTCATCACCATTTGGCTTGCCACCATGTTTTTACAGGTCAACTAAATTACCTTTATTTTATTTATTCAGAAGTTAATTGACAATTTTTAATTGCAGGTAATAATTGTTCAATTTTTGGGCCGATTCTTTTTCACTCACCCACTCAAGGCGGAGCAATGGTTGTGGTGTATTGCCGCTGGTGTTGGAGCTTTATTTTGGGGTCAAATCGTGAGCTCTGTCCCTGCATCTTGGGTCAAATCTATAGTTAATTGTTTTACTAAATGCTGCCCCAAGAAATGTAGAAGCTCAGAAGCAGACACTTGACAATTTTAAATGTAGTTTAAGTTACAAAATTTCAAGTTGACAATAAAATCTCAATTCTAAAATTGACCCGGGAAATTAAACATTTTATTGTAAATTAATTCGTAATCATAATTAAATTAATTGTTGATTAAATAATTAATTTCAGTTGGCTCTCCAGCACTCAAAAATAATTTTCCGTGGTCACCATAGAAATTGTACACCCCCCCCCCCTCCCCAAAAAAGGAAAACATTGTTGGCAAACAATTTGAAAAGAAAGATTGAAATTTAGGAAAAAAGTGAGAATTGATAAATCCAGCCATCTTTACATGCAATATGCTAGGCTAGGACCCCCCCCCCCTTGGACATTTAATGGAATCAGGTGGCTAAATCTTAAAAAAGGAAAATAAAATAATTCTCAATTTAATTGAATCCTCCCTCACGTAATGAATTTAATTATTTTAATTTTTCTAAAAATAATGTCCAATCCATTTAACTAAATCGAGTCAATTAAACTCACCTAATTAAAAATAAAACAGTATGAAGAGACAGTAATTAATTTAATAAAAACAAATTAAGGGATAGAATATTTAACAATAAAATAATGACCTCAATAAGAAAGAACCGGGCGTCAGTCCAAATGGCGGGGGCCGCCAGTGAGTTTGCATTCACATTGCGACAATTAAGGGACTTGATGGATGTGGGGCATCGCATGGAGGCCCAAGAAAATATTCAAGCCTATGGGGGCATGAATGAAGTTTGTCAAAAATTGCGGACGTCTCCTCTCACAGGTTTGTAAAACATTAATAATTAATTATTACAATTATTGTAATTAATAATTAAAATTTTAATGTCCCTTCATTTTGTTTTTGGTTGCAAAAGGGTTAACGGGAGACCCGGGGGATTTGGACAAGCGGAGATTTGTGTTTGGGGAGAATAAATTGCCCACAAAAAAGTCAAAAAATTTTTGTATTTTGTTGTTGGAAGCCCTTCAAGATTTTACATTAATTATGTTAATTATCTCCGCCCTCGTCTCCCTCATTTTGTGGTTTGTAGTCAAATATGCCCTCCATGAAGAGAATAATACAGCGTCCAATGACAGTGACGATGACTCCACAGGTGACCTTTTGACCTCTCCTTATTTTTTATTTCAATTAGTATTTTTTTGTTGCAATTAAATTAATTGACCTCAGGATGGATTGACAGCGTCGCCATTTTAGTCTCTGTGACCCTCGTCGTGTTCATTACAGCATTGAATGACTATCAGAAAGAAAAACAATTTAAAAAACTACAAAAACAAATTGAAGGTACTTTTTTGAAATGGCGGGCTTTTTAAATGACATCTTATTAAATTAATTTATTGTTCTTTATTTTTATTTAAGGGGAACATAATTTTTCTGTTATTCGAAATGGCGATGCAATTAATATTAATGTTGCCGAAATTGTTGTTGGTGATATTTGTCAAGTAAATTAAAATATTTAATTTCCAATTAGACAAAATCATAAGTATTATTTTTAATTTCTAGATTAAATATGGCGACTTGATCCCCACTGACGGAATTTTGATTGCGAGTAATGACTTGAAAATTGACGAAGTAAGTAAATTACAGTTGGGTTCATTAACCTTAATTTAACATTTTGTCGTCCTTTAATTTAATTATTTCTATTCAATTTAATTAACTTAATTTTAATTAAATTTAAAGGCATCTTTAACTGGAGAGTCGGATCACGTTAAAAAAAGCGAGACTACAGACTCCATGATACTCTCAGGTAAAAACTAAAGACAGTTTAATTGACCTTTGACCTCTAACATATAAAAATGGTGACAATAGGGACCCATGTCATGGAAGGGAGTGGTAAAATGGTGGTCACTGCCGTTGGTGTGAACTCCCAGTCGGGCATTGTCTTTACTTTAATTGCGGGAGATGTCACCAAAAAGAAAAAGGAAAAAAAGAAGGGTAACTTTCAATTCTCCCACCAAAAAATCGACCGCCAATTTCAAAATTTTGTAAATTACAGACAAAAATAAAGAAGAAGAAGTGGCCGCCCAAGAGGCAGCCTCCGCCACCCAGGCTCCCGCAGCTTCTACAGCAATTTCTGCCGTAACAATGAAAGAGAAATTAGCCAAAGGGAAAGTGAAGGACGATGCCGAGGCGGGAATGGAAAAGTCAATTTTACAACAAAAATTAAAATCCATGGCCCAATATATTGGTTATTTTGGTAAGACAATTAAATACAATTAATTTCAACCTAATTACCAAACTAACTTCATTATTTTGATAGGTGCCGCTGCTGCCGTTTTGACGACGATAATTATACTCGTACGTTACTGCATCAGAAAATATCACACAGAGCAAGCCAATTTTCATGTCGGACACATCAAAAGTTTTGTGGGGTTTGTCATCACTGGAATCACTGTCATGGTCGTCGCCATCCCTGAAGGGCTCCCTCTGGCGGTGACCCTATCCCTCATTTTTGCTTGCCGTAATATGATGAAGGATCACAATCTGGTGAGACATTTGGACGCATGTGAGACCATGGGCTCAGCTACTGCTATCTGTTCTGACAAGACAGGAACTTTGACCACTAACAGGTACATTAAAAAATAAAAGGATAATTTTGGCGGGAAATTTAAAGTTTTATTTAAATTTTAGGATGACGGTAGTACGAGCTTATGTGTGTGGGAAGTTGTCAGCTGACTTGCCAAAGTATGGAGATTTAAACAAAACTTTTGCGGATATTCTCGTGCAAGCCATTTGCCTTAATTCCAGTTTTACCAGTAGAATTATCGTACGTTTAATTATAATTATCATGAATTTCCAGTTAATTTTTAAATTATTTTTCATGGATAAAATGCACAGAAAATATTGGAATAATTCAAATTTTGTAGAAACCAACGGTGGCGAATGAATTGCCGACGCAGATTGGGAATAAAACGGAATGTGCTTTATTGGGGTTTGTGCAGGCGTTGGGGGTGTCCTATGAGGACATTCGGACAGAACACCCGGAAGAAAGTTTGACCAAAGTTTATACTTTTAATTCAATCCGGAAACAAATGACCACCGTAATTAAATTACCCAATGGCAAAGGCTGGCGTATTTTTACTAAAGGAGCCTCCGAAATTGTCATGTTCAAGTAGGCCCATTTTTTATTTTAATTAAAATTTTTTTAAATATTTTTTTCTGGAAAATTCTTCTCAAGAGAATATTTTCCGCAATTAAAATTAAATCAAAAAATTAATTAAACAGATGCAAGCACATTTTCGGGAAGAATGGCCAACTGCAACCTTTTCCGAGTCAACAACAACAAATTTTGGTGACCACCGTGATTGAACTCATGACCAAGGATGCCCTCCGTACCATTTGCGTCTCCTACAAAGACTTTGTCATTGGTTCGGCTGCCGAGAATGAAGTACAATTAATTTAATTGTAAATTAAATTCCCAATTTAATTGACATTCACATTGACAGGTGTCAGTCTCAACAGAGCCTAATTGGGACAATGAAGACGAAATTGTCAAAGATTTGACTTGCCTTTGCATCGTCGGCATCGAGGATCCAGTTCGGCCGGAGGTGAGCCCTTGATAATTAATTGTATTTATTTAATTTAAAATAATTTAATTGAAAAGGTACCCGCGGCCATAAAACAATGTCAAAGGGCTGGAATCACTGTCCGGATGTGTACAGGAGACAACATAAACACGGCGAGGTCAATAGCCACAAAATGCGGGATAATCAAACCAGGGGATGGCAGTTTAATTTTGGAAGGGAAAGATTTTAATCGGCTGGTGAGGAATCAAGATGGCGAAGTCTCTCAAGCACTCCTGGACAAAGTTTGGCCTACTCTTCGGGTACTTGCGAGGTCATCTCCAACTGACAAGTACATTCTTGTTGGTGGCATGATTGCTTCCAAGGTAAGATTCATCACAATTAATTTTAAAAAAAAATTAAAAAAAATATTAATTACATTTTTAATTGCTGACAGATAACAGCTGATCAAGAAGTGGTGGCGGTGACGGGGGATGGAACTAATGATGGGCCTGCTTTGAAGAAAGCGGATGTTGGGTTCGCAATGGTACACAAAAAATCTTTATTTATTTTAACTTGTGACTAAGAAGGCGCCAATTTTAATTGTAATTAAATTGTAATAGGGGATCACTGGGACGGATGTGGCAAAAGAGGCATCTGATATTATTCTGACCGATGACAATTTTACAAGTATCGTCAAGGCGGTCATGTGGGGTCGAAAGGTGTATGACAGCATTGCCAAATTTCTACAATTTCAATTGACGGTCAATATTGTCGCCGTCGCTGTGGCCGTCATTGGTGCCTTGGCTATCGAGAGCAGTCCCCTGAAGGTTAATTTTAGTTTTAAAAATAATTATTTTTACATAATAATTTGAATTGTTTCAAAAACAGTTTCAGCAGGAACTAAATTTGAAAATGTCGCAATAATTTTAGTTATTTTAAATTATTTGACACAATTAAATTAATTTTGTAGCCGGTGCAAATGTTGTGGGTCAATTTAATTATGGACACCCTGGCGTCATTGGCCCTGGCCACAGAACTCCCCACGCCGGAACTTTTACTGAGAAAACCGTACGGCCGAACAAAATTTTTAATTTCGGTCACAATGTTTAAAAGTATGATCGGCCAAGCCATTTACCAACTCGCAGTCATCTTCGCCATTTTATTTGCTGGTACAAAACAGATCCCCTTGAAAATAATTCTCCATTTAAATTACAATTGGTTAAATTCTAATTAGGCCCAGGATTATTTGACATTGACGACGGCCGGATGTTAGGGGAGCCGAACACACATTTGACCATGATTTTCAATACTTTTGTCCTCATGACCCTCTTCAATGAAATCAATTCCCGAAAAATTCACGGGCAACGGAATGTTTTTCAAGGATTTTTTAAAAATTATATTTTTCTCGGCATTTGGTTAGGCACCTTAGTTTTTCAGGTAATTTACATAACAGATTCACTTCAACGGGTCCATTTATTGCGGGTTTTATTTAAATTCAAAATTTATTTTTTTACAGATCATAATAGTTGAAGCATGGCCGGCTGGCATTGGGAAAGCGTTTTTTACCAATCACTTGGAAATCGAGTACTGGATTTGGTGCCTTCTTTTTGGAGTTGGCGCCATGGCCTGGCATCAATTGATTGTCTCCATTCCAAGCAAATTCATTGCCAGTTGTTTTGCCCGCCTAAATTGTAGAAAAAAGAATAAAACTTCCCCGGAAAAAACGGAACCGAAACCGGAAGGAAGGGCCAGTGAGGAAAAGCAAGTTCAAAAACCGACGGCATCCTCCGTCCCCATGCAAATATGACCCCTTCCTCCCCCATCATTATTAATTAGTATAATCTGACCCCCTGCTCCCTCTCTTGGTACTAATTAAATTTGTATTTAAGACTTGAAAAGTGTCCACGGACAGACAATACTCAAATTTTTTATTTTGGTCTCTCCCTCTACGGAAATAAATAAAGTATTAGTGTAATTGTGATTTATCAATTAAATATTTAACTATTAACATCGTTACCAACTCGTGTCAATATTATTCTTAAACGTTTCTTTTGTTTGAGTGTAGGCCCTAAAATTCAAATTCTTTGCAATGGCTGTCCTCCATTGCAAAGTTGCAATGTTCCATATGGCCTAAGAGTTAAGTAAAGGAATGCAATTAAATTTAATTGCATTTAATTACTGAATTCTAATCAAATATCGGTCACTGCTGAATTAATTTGTGCATAAATTAACTGCTCTTTCTAAATGTTGTTGGGTCATTCATGATTTGATTTAAAAAAGGAGGTCAAGCCTGAGCTTGTCCAATTAATTAGGGTCAGATTAATCATGATTTGTGCTAGATAATTAGTTAATTGTAGCAGAGATTAAAATGACGCTGGCAAGTAAACTTTTTTTGGCCACAATTCCCCTCCTTGTCACTTTCTACAGTGAGCGGGAGAAACGCCAGGATAAATTAAAAAGTTTCCCTGATAACCCACGTGACTTTAATTTACCCGTGGCGGAATATTTTGATTTTATTATTGGTATTTAATATTTAATTAGTACTAATAAACTTTTGTAGTTAATATTTTTTAATTGTAGCTGGAGGAGGAACGGCGGGATGTCCTTTAGCCCGCCGATTATCCGATGCAGGGTACACTGTTCTTCTTTTAGAGACTGGCGGGAACCCGCCACGAATTCAGAGCGTACCATTGGGGGGTATTTTACCCGAAGTCTTCCAGAAATTAATTTTTTGTATCAATCCACACCTCAAAAAAATGCCGCCCGGTCAGCCAATGGCGTAAGTTGACCACCAAGTTAATTAAATTAGTCACGTGACTTTATTCGTTTTTAGATTATTTACACCACTTCGGGTAAAATGATGGGCGGGTGCTCATCACATAATGCCATGTACTATGAGCGGGGTCATCCCGCGGGTTATGATGAATGGGCTGGGTTGACTGGGAGTAGGAGTTGGCGGTATAAAAATATTTTGAAATATTTTAAAAAGGCGGAAAATTACATGGGAGAATTTACCAAGTCAGGTGACTTTTTCATAATACAATTAAAATTGACAGTTTTAATTTAAATTTTTTAATTAGGACAACACGGCAAAGGTGGTCCAATGACCGTGTCAAGGACAGTGGATTGGCCCATCAAAAAAATTATTCTCAAGGCGGGAAAGCAACTTGGTTACCGCATTCGGGATTCTAATGGTCCACAAAAGGCAGGTTTTAGTCCGATTGAAGCAAACACTGACAAACTCGGCCGAAGGGTCAGTACTTACACGGCGTATATTCGACCCATCGAAAAACGTCAACGAAAACTGACCGTTAGACGTTACTCTTCTGTGTCAAAGGTCAATCATTTTAATTGCAACTTAAATTATGTTTTAATTTTAATCTTTATTTTAGGTCATTATCGAAAATAAAATTGCGGTCGGTGTCCAGTACACTCAACATGGAGTCCCGCGCATTGCGAAAGCAACGCGGGAAATTATTTTGAGTGCTGGCACCTACGCCTCTCCCATCATTCTCATCCACTCGGGAATCGGAACTTTTGAGCAGTTAAAAGAAGCCAATGTACAGCAGCGGTAAAATTCAAAAGTTAACATAAATTTAAAATAAATTAATTGGATAGGTGGAGCCAGTGTCAATTTTGCCAGTGGGCGAAAATTTGATTGACCATGTGCTCCTTGTCGTTTCCCCTTGGTACGTCAACGACTCGTCGGTCCTTTGGAATGTCCGAACAAATCTCACATTCGGGGACTTTACCTCCTTCATCAAGGGGAAAGGGCCCCTTAGGTCATATTTCACCAACAGTGGCGCCGAGGCGTTAATTGCTTCATCGCGAGCGCGACTACTTGAAAAAAAACCGAAATATCCGGACCTTCAAATTTATTTCTTTAAAGTTTTCAACAACGAGGAAATAGACGGGGCGAGTGGGTGTACCATTTTAGTTAATAGACCTTACAGTAGGGGTCGCATCAGTCTCAATTTGACGACTGCAAGAGAAAATGGAGACGAAAATTATTTGCCAACAATTGATTGGAATTATTTTGCTGATGAAAGTGACCTCCAGGTCACAATTGAAGGTAAACAACATATTAAATTTAATGATTTGAATTTAATTATTGTGGTTTTTGAATTTATTTTGTCAGGAATCAAATTTTGTTTGGAGACTGTGGAAAGGACACCAGCATTTCAAAAAATTGGCGCTCGTTTTACGAAAGAATCAATTCCCCAATGTAAAAAATTTAAATTCCGATCTGATGACTACTGGAAATGTTTTATTTATCACGAGGTTGAATCGAGCGCCCATCCCGCGGGAACTTGTTGCATGGGCAAGAAAAGTGACTCTAGATCTGTCGTGGATGAGAAATTGAAGTCATGCAGTTTAAAATTCTAATTATTTTTGGCGGGCAAGTATTTCCAATTTATTATTAATTTTTATAGGGTCATTGGAGTCAAGAATCTGAGGGTGGTGGATGCCTCAATTTTCCCAACAATAACCAACACAAATCTCGCCGCTTCTACGGTCATGATAGCAGAGAAAGCTGCCAGTGACATTATTCGGTATCATGGTCGGCTAGCCAAGAAGAAAAAGGTCACAATTTGACCTTTTTAGTTTATTTCAATCAACGTCGCAATGCTAGTCATTTTTTTTGCGCAAAAATGAATTATATTGAAAATAATTTATGCTTCACCTGGCCTTGCAGTAGGGAGCCTAATGTCTGCCAGTTTGACGGGAGCGAGATGCCAGATTATTTAAAATAAATGTTTTTTGCAAAGTCTAATGATAGAAACACAAGAAAAAATATAATTTATTCTTGTTAATTAAATGTTGTGAAAAATGTGAAAGATAACCAAAATAGTTTAATTTTATTAGTTGTTTATTATTGAATTAATTATTAATTTGATTGTCAAAAAATGAGGGTAAATAAGTTTTCTTGAGTTGAAATGGAAATTATGATAAAACAATTCAATTTTTTTAACAACGCAAACAAGGGTTTTGTTATTGCAGACCACGCCACGGCCCTATCGATAGGGCCGTGGCTATCCCCCAACTCAAGTTTTATGGATCGATCGATTGTTGAAGTGTGCATCGATTCGTCCTCTTTTTCATTGAAGTATTTTTTAAAAATGAATGTCTTAGTAGAGTCTAAGCTTTTCCCAAGGACCTAAAGTGCTTTTTTTGATGAAGAATCCATCCCATGTCGTCTCGAATTTTATACTCAAAAAATCTAGTCCAAGTTTTTAAATTATTTTTCCCTCATTTATATAAAATTTCCTAGCGTCATTTAACTCTCAATAAGGAGAGTGATTTTAATTTGTAATCTTCATGGGACTCTTTCTAAAAGGTAAATTTATTGGCCTAAACGCAAAATGACTCATCTCCATCTTCCACGCCAGCTAACCTACACAGGTTTATTAACAAATAAAAGAGTGGACACCTCCATTTAAAATGTGACAAGTTATCATGAGGAAGAATATGCAAATGGGTCATTTTGCTTAAAAGTCAACGAAATTTCATTCATTTTCATAATATGGTTCAAAATACAAAATGACATTTGATCTCACCAGGGTCTCCATTTTATCGAAGACGGATCACCCCTAAAAACACTTGTGTCCTCTTTTTTGTTATTATTTTGGTAATTTCCATTTAAATATTATTTATAGACTGAGGAATTTTTAGTAAATTATTTTTAAATATTACTAGATAATTTACTTGACCAAGTCCTTGTTAAAAACCCCAAATTGTAGAAATATTTCTACAACAAATTGGACCATAAATTTAATTTGGACTCCTTCACCCCGCCAATGTCAATTATCATTTTCAAATTCCAATTCCCGCAAACATAAAAAGACCATGGCCATAATTGTCAGCTCTGCACGTGCCAATTATGAAAGGCGTCAACTAATTCGAGAAACATGGGGGTCAATTCGATATCGAAATGGGTGGTCCATCATCCCTCCCGCTTTTCTTATTGGTCAGTCCCTTGAAAACGAAGATGAAAATATTCAAATGGAGCTCCAAAGAGAAAGCACAAAATTCCGTGACCTTGTCCTCGGGGACTTTGTTGACACTTACAAGAACTTGACCCTCAAGATAATAATGGGATATCAATGGCTCAATATGTCATGTGACAATGTGACAATTATTTTCAAGGGGGATGATGACGTCATGTTGAATATTTTCAAATTAATTAATTTGTTAAATGATCACCCACAATTGTATGGGAATGCGACCAATTATTATGGCGACATTCATGAAATTTCTTTTCCAATCAGAGCTGGCAATAGTCGATGGTGTGTTTCAAATGTCGACTATCCTTTGTCACAGTATCCACCATATTGCTCTGGTGGGGCTCAATTAATGACGATGCAAGTTGTTAAAATTATTTTAAATGAGTTGAAATTTGTCAAGTATAAAACGTCGTTGGAAGACATTTTTCTCACTGGACTTGTCGCTGAGAGTTACAATTCAAAGGTCCA
The DNA here is from genome assembly GCA_034700945.1 of Arrhopalites spinosus. Classification (NCBI taxonomy): domain Eukaryota; kingdom Metazoa; phylum Arthropoda; class Collembola; order Symphypleona; family Arrhopalitidae; genus Arrhopalites; species Arrhopalites spinosus. Next base: position 19,029 of record JAQIVZ010001711.1, read on the forward strand.
AAATGGAGGCTTAATTGGCCATGTTCCTGTCCATGGCTTGTGGCAATCTTATGTTACAGCTGCGCCATTTTTGAATTTGGAGCCAATTGTTTATATTATGCATCAAAAACCGTTTAGACGAGAATTTCTCAACAAATGGAACCAAATTCAAAGTGAAGCTTGAAGAGAATTCTTCACATTTATTTTTTTGTTTTTGGTTATTTTTAAAGTGCTTTTATTAAATATCAACATTTTTGAAAATTACAAATTATTTTTTTTACAAAAAAGCCAAAAAAATCCTAAAGATAATAATAAAATTTTAATTTTAATTTTAATTTTAATTTTAATTTTAATTTTAATTTTAATTTTAATTTTAATTTTAATTTAATCTCAGCCTCAATTTTTGAACAGGAAGCGCGGAATGTGATGAGGAGGAACCAAAAAGTCTGTTTTTTTGTGACTTTTATTTACCAAAATTATGGCACAATTTAATTGACTTTAATTTCACAAAAAAGGTGCGGGTTTTTTACAAGCTGGCTTAATCAAACTAGATTTATTATCTATGGGTTCAGAATAAAACCATTGAGTAATGTTTGTAATTATTTTGGTGTAGTTTTCATGAATAAATCTTTTCCCATTCTCAATCACCGAAATGGTTTCCAATTTTTTGCACAGATCGCACCACAAATTTGCCCTTGAGTTAAACGTGTAGTATTTTTGCCACAAAAAGTATTTCAAATATTCTCTTGGGTTTTCATCCAGCTATTGAATGTACTCAGCTAGTTCTTTCACTGTTTTAAAATCCCGGGCATTTATGTAAGACCCGGGTGGTCCAAGAAGACTATAGTTGGCCCCACCATAAACAATAGGGACCATGTTACTTTTGAGGGGCAAGTAAAATTTTTCTGTGACGTAGTCCACACACAAAGAATTCTCAAACGCCAAATAAAATTTGTACACCATGCCAAGTGCTTTTTAGCACGTGTCTCTAGATGGCGTACAATTTATCTATGCGCCAGCGCACTTGCCAAAAATCTCAATGTCTACGAATTTACTCAATTGGTCGACCAAGTCCTCCCTTTTTGACGTCGTATTGCAATGAGACACGAGCCAGGTAATTAATTTTGTTTTACCCTTTAAATATCGCGCTTCATATGAGTTCAAGAGGTCAGCAGGTACAGCCATCTGGTGATTTTGCATAGTCATTATTTTGTCTCTTGCTAGAGTGACCCCATCCCGGAGCTCCAATTTGGTGCCACTGTAGTGGTATCGAACGTCCGAGTCAAGGCGGTAGGTCAAAGTCCAATTGTAAGAATTGGGCATGGGCGGGCAATTTGGGGCGTACATGGCGGGTGATTCGAGTGACACAAAAACTCGAATTTGGTTTTTTTTCTTTTGGGCAAGAAGTTGACTATCCGGACCGGAAGCCACAATCCCAATGAAGGCTACCACGTCGGCAAAATCAGTTTCGTCGCGATTGGACAAAAAGTGACAATCGAGGGGACATGACAGTTGACGTATGTGACCTGGGCGAGGAATGCTCATCCACTTACGGACGTAAGATGGAGCCCACACCAAAATGTTTAGTGGACCTGTAGCTCCACTCCGCGGATTTTTCTGCATCGTAGCTGACGATAAAATATGAAAATAGAATCTTAAATCCCGCAAAAAATGTAATCTAATTTTTGAAATTAAAATGTAAAACGCCATTTTATATTTTAAATTGTAAATTAGTTCGTAATTGGTCATTACCGTTCTGGCGACGATAAAAAAGGCCACCATTGTGAAACCAGTGAAAGTTGGGGCATACAAAGAACAGAAAAATGATTGTCAAAAAAATGGTCACGCCAATTCGTCGTGACCACATTAATTCTTCAGACAAAAACAATCACATTGTCGTTCACACAATCATTAGTGCACAAATATTCAGTTTGATTCTGCCTTGATAGATGGCTCTATCATTAATTTTTAAAGTAGACGATGCTGACCTCAAAGGGAAAATCAGTAGAAATGTTGGCAAAATAGAAATAAAGTCATTTCCGATAAAGCATTTTAAAATCAACAGGAGGGAATGGAATTTTTGGAATTTAAATGGATTTGTAGGTCATTTATTGCTTTGACGTCATGTTAAAATTTACAAATGGACAATGATTGCATTAAAAGAATGTTATTTGTCATGTTTTGTTTTAGCGGCTCAATAGGGTCATTCAAGTTACAAAGCGGAGGACCTAACCATCATTTTTGTGTGGTGGCAAGTTTCGTAATAGACAACAATGAATTTGAAAAAATATTGTTTTATTAAATTATTTCTACAATTTATTAATTAGCTGACTATGATTTGGCAAGAGGATTGTGGCAGTAGCCGGCAAAATAAATGAAATTGGTCTTAACGTCGACTATTTGAAAATAAAAAGGATGATCCACTACAAATATTTTGGGCGGTATGTCCAACGGTCCACCAGCACCTTCAACACCCCATTGGGCAACTAGGAACAACATTTACAATTTATGCCATTTTTTCGGTCTTACAACTACAAGTTTGTATGACATAAGAAGTAGAGTTTGAACTTTGCCCTCACTTGTAGCTATTGCGATGACAGTTTCCTCTTCGTTGACCTCCATGACCGCCTTTTGTACCACTGATGACACATATAATTTCCCATTCTTTGAAGGTGGACTAATTTCACTGAAATCTGCCTTATCCGAATCAAATGCCGCCTTGACCCCGACCTTGAAAAAAGTCACAAAATAAAAAAAAAACATTTGACCTAACTGACTGGCGGTTTTCAGTTAAAAATGTTTTTTTACGTGTTTGAATGTTTCGGCTAGTTGCATGGTACACTCCATTTTAAATCGTGGGAGGGAAAGTTTGACTTGGACAAAGTTTTCGTTTTTATGGATAAATTCATTGGGTGATGGTAACTGGTGAATATTTTTTTCAATTTTGTGCAAAGATTGTGTTGGGAAGGAATATTATCATGAACATTTGATCCCCCTTAATGGTCAGAGGTCAAATTAAAATTAAAATTTACATTTTTTTAATATTAGAGCCTGGTACGTTCAGAATTCCAGAAAAAGAAAAATGGTGGACGTACTTTATATTGGAGAGCAACAGCCTGAGCATCGATAGTCTCCAAATTGTAGTAGAAGGCGCAAATCTCATTGTACATCATATGAACCTTCACAGTGTTCGTCTCGTTCAAATAAAATGGCTTCTTTTTGGTGTCTTTCTTTTCAAATTTTTCATCCCAAGAGCCATTGAAATAGATTCCATTTACCAAAACCATTTTTGTGTTCGCCGTCAACTGGTCTAAAAAGTCAAATTAAAAGTGGACAACTTATTTAAGTATTGGATAACTGAAAGCATACCGGATGAGATAATGTCTTTAATTTTGCCATTGGTGATTTTGGCCATCCAGTCATTGATTTCAGATGCAGCCGCACTTTTTCGGAAATCGGTTTGTTTGGGGAGAGCATTAAAAGAATGTTTCAAAATGTTTGTGAATCCCGAGCGAGCAGTGAATCCATTCTGGTAGTACAAACGAGTGGCGGGAGTCAATGTAAATTCTTGATTTGGTTCCTAAATAGGCATACAATTATTTATATTTCTAGTTACCTTTAAATTAAATGGGAGGGTGCATTTAAAACTACGTTTAGTGATTGGAGAACTTTTTGGTAACCATTGGTCAAGATGGCGTCCTCAGGGAATAAAAGACTTTGGCTAATTTCATGGGCCGTGAGTCCTTTTGAACCAACTTTTAACATGGCCATCGCTAAAGAAAGGCTGAAGGGAGAGAACACCAAATTGGTTGCATGTGATGGTTGCAAAATCTAAAAAATTGGGAATTGCAGAATAAATTCTTTTGTGTCAATATAAATTTTGAAAAGGAAGTTTTTAAACACACTTGGTGTATCCGTGGGTTGAATAAACAGTTGGCTTTAGCCACAGCCAAGATTTCTTCAACTTTTGTTGTTTCTGGAATCATTTTAAAAACTTTTTTTGTAACTACAGTCGATGGCACCAAGTCACATTATTCAAATTTTCGACAAAATTTAAGAAAATAGTCCTAATTTGTTTTGTGAATATTTCATTTTACGTTCCCCGAGTACAAATCCTTCACATCTTCTGATAATTCTAATTTGCATAATAAAATTGTTCGTTACAAAAATGATGCCATGGCCTGCCAATTACCAAAGTACCCCATTTGACCCATTCGTAAAGGAATTTTATGTCAAAGCCATTCCTCTCAATTGTTCCAAAAATCGTCCCCTACTTTTCAACTTCAGAACAGAACTGGAACTCGAAAAAAAAAATGAGGAACTGGAACGGGAACTGGAACTGGTTTTTTTAAAAGACCAGGAACTGGAACCGAACTAGAACTCGAAATTTTAAAAGGTCAAGAACTACTTGGAACTGGAACTGGTAAAACCTGGAACTTTTACAACACTGCTTGTGGTAAATTGATTATTATTCAAAATTATTTTTCATGGCGGCTATATTTAAAAATTGTCACTATTTTACTGGGATGCCCTCGCCCACACTTTCATGTGATGGCCGAGACCTTTCTAAAATAGAAAAAAAATTATTACACGCTTAAAATTAATTAAAATTAATTATTACTTACAGAAATAATGATGACGATGGTAGGGACCAGCCTTTTATCAGCAAAGAAAAAACTACCAACATTAACTTTAATTGGTCGACAAGAGCGATGAAATTTTTTAAAAGATGGACAAAATCTCAAAATTTTCCAAGACCGAATCATGGTCGTGGACTGAACATGAACTTGAGCAAATTGTGTAAAAAAATGAACCAATAAAAAACCCACAGAAACGCCAGTAATGAGAAATCTTGGACTTGTGGTCACGGCCCCATAAAATAAATTGAGCGTGACGTAGAAAATCATATTAATTTCAAACCCTAGCGGCCAAATTCTGTAAACACTAGAAAAAACTGTTTGCAGTACACTCAATTCTCTATAACATTTACAAATGGTCGCTGAAATGGTCGCCCAATGACTCTGGATTTGAGCGTCATTCATGCCATCTTTTGGAAATTTTTTGATACTGTAACAAATTAACAAAAATTAATTGACTTAATTTATAGAAACTAGAACTCGTTTTTGAATTTACCGCATGGCCTGAAGAATGGAACGAACTGACCCAATGTACACAAATGTTGTGATTCCATGCAAATATATACCGTAAAACTGAAACCCTGCAGTGTACAAGTGGACAAGACCCAACAAAAGTTTTAAGGGGAGGGGCACACTTTCTGGGTGGGGTGCCAGTGAGGTGTACAATTCAGGAGAATTGGGCAGAGTGAGGACGCCACCAGCCCGGGCTATTGGAACGAAACTACAAGCAAACAGGGCGAGTGCGACTGTACGGGCAATGTCTTGGGGTTTTACGGTAGTCGAGATGAGTGAGGCTGTAAATATGGAAAAGTAGGGAAAGATTCGGCAATGTTTCCCGTCCTCTCATCATCGGAAACATTGCCCAATCTTTCTGGGAAAAAAGTCAACTTTCTTAGCGGGTTAATTGTTCAGAATATAATGGGCAGTATTTAGTCTTAAACTTACAATAGCTAGTCATGTGAGTGGTACTAGTCAAAGCAAGATTGATGACATGATGATGATGGCCATAATATTTAAATGTAATGAAAGAATTAACATTGGCCACAAAATAAACATTGAATAAGTACCAAGCGCGTAGTTTTGAAAACATGGACAACTGTCCATTCAAACTAATTTGAATACATCGCACCACAAAAAAAGTTTGATAAATTATTTGAAACCCCAAACAAGCACAAAATGAGTACCAATAAATTTTAGAATTTTGAAAACTCATTCTCTTTTGTTTATGAGAAAATTTGTAGGGATGAAATCCCATAAAATTTCCTAGATTGAGAAATATCCCAAAAACTTTGAAACTTTTTTCTGTCAACATTTTGAAGACAACTGGATTTGTATAGACAGTTCAAGTCACCAGCCAGTCACCAATTAAAAATGGAAGCCAACCCACTACAAATGTCACCTTTGATGTTAGTTAAAGGAAAAATATTTTCTTTCCTTTCGAAACAATTAAACTCCTACAAGGGTGGAAAATAATGACAAACAATTTAAATGACAATTAACTTGTCTGTTCAAATATTAATCAAATGAAAAATATTAACATGAACGAGAACAACAAAATTTTGTGTACAATTTGAGATTTAACCAATTCAAAGTGAAGAGCAATAATTGCTTTATTTGTTCTTTATTTTAATTATAAAAAAATGTTTCGACTCAATTTAATTTCATTAATTTAAAACAAAAATTATATTTAAATACACTTATTTTATTATAACAAGCTTTTTCGAAAAAGGGTAAAAAGTAGAGGGGCATATGTAAATTAATTGGAGACCAAATTCTTAAATTTTATTTGAATTATATTTTATTATGGTTTTTATTAAAGAGATACAAGTTCATTATAACACGTGCCACTTTAATTTAAATTAAACGGATGACGTTGGATAATTATACTTGTAAAGTTTTATTATAATGAGAATCCAATTTTTCAAACTTGCCTCGATCTCAATTAAATTTTAAAAAAACGCTTAGAATTTTTGGGGTTTTGATGTGGGATGGTTGAACAATCAACTCAACCCATGGGCTTTCATCAAGGGGTTTCATGTGACCCTCCATCTTCCCTTTCTTCACAGTGCAGGTCATCTCGGAGTCCAAGCCCAACGATCGTCCGTTGTCTTGACTTGAATTTCAATGGCGGCTACGTCACGTCCATCCAGTCCAGTACACCTTTTTCTCGTAATCAATTTTTAATAAGAATCTTAAAAAAATTGAACGATTAGTTGATGAAATTGACAAAAAAGCAATAAAAAATGAATTTATAGTCTGGAAAACATTTTCTGACCTTTTTAATTTGGGTTTTCAACGTCCACACAAGAATAAAATGTAATCCACAACGGTTCAGATAATTTCTTAACACTTTATAATTTGCACGTCATAATTAAATAAATATCCAATTTAATCAGTCTCAAAAGTATAGCATTTCATTTCAAATGTTTTTTTTTCACTCTCAAAAAAAGACCTGTAGAAAGGACAAAGGCTTAAGTAATTTAACTTTTAAATGACCTAGTTATTTAATGGTCTTTGACCTAATATGACCCCTAAAAAATGAGGGCAAAAAGTCCATTGACCAGGACAAAAATGTCCAAAAATAAAATAAATTTATTTTTCAAAGGTAAATGTTCTCAGGTGAGTCTCTTTGATATTTAAAATTGTCCATGGAAAAAAGTCTCCCTCCCTTAGAAATTTGAAAATAAAAGCGCGGTAAAACTTTGAAGGGACTCCCTTCAAGGGAAACGGAATCCTGTCGTTACATTGAAACATTTCAAAGATTTTATTCTAAAAAAATAAATATTTTTAACGTATTGAGTACAAAGTATTAAATATGAAGTGTGTTAGTGCAGACTGTCTCATTTGCAATGAAAAATACTGGACAGTTAAACAAGACAAAATTAATAAAAATTGTGCCAATTTTTCCCGTCAAATAGTACAAATATTTTGCCAATATTTTCACATTCCTCCCCACTTAATTTTGAACAAAGAAAAACCGGAAATGAGTCCATTCTGCCAAAATTGTCAAAATATGGTCTACAATTTATTCTTCTTACACGAACAATCTCAATTAATTTTAAAAGAAATTGACAAAATAGTTCAAAAAATTACAGTCATCTTCCTCTCCAAATTCAAGTCAAAACGTCGTCGAAATGATGATCCTCAAATTGAGACGGCAGGGGAAAGGCGAAAATTCGGAAAAAGGAGGAGAATGACCCAACAAATTATTTATGAACGTGAGATTTTTAATATAATTAATTTGTTAACAATTAAAAAAATTAAATAATAGAACAATTTGAATATTTTGCAATTTAATTTAATTTTCTGTTGGCAGGATATCAACCAAAAATAAAATTAACGGCGTTGAGAAACGTTGAAAGTGAAACCGGAAGTGAGTTGCAGAATTCAAATGAAGAAATGTCAATTTCAACGGCAACCGAATCCGACTTTGAGAGTACAGGGAACATAATTGACGATGACCTCTCTCCTCCAGTACAATCCTCGGAGGAGTCACCAGTCAACAATGACGTCATTTGGACCCCTGACGTCACACCCGCACCAGTTCCACCCGAAAGAGTCCGAGTGGGGATAGAACCCGTAGAAAATTCGGAGGAAGCGGAAGTGGAAAACAAGAAAGAGCGGGCTCAAAGAAGTCAAGAGATTCGGGTAGTCAAACTCAAAGGGGACAAGTACAAGTACAGGAACTGCCCCTACAAAAAAGTGGCGGGAGGGTTTAAATGTGGAATGTGCGGTGTCTTACGGTGTGCCAAATATCACATGAATCTTCATATCAACATCAAACATTTGGGTCAGTACGAATTAATTACAATTAAAATTACACTTTTTGGCTTCATATCTAAAATGGAGATGGTTTTGTAGATAAGAATAAATTGAATGGGGAGGAGCTACCAGAGTCACAGGATGATTACGTAGAAGATGTCAAGGGAAATCGATGGACATTTGAATTTACCAGCGGCATGTTTAAATGTTGTACATGCCACCATAAAACTAAAAGTCGTCAAAGGATGCGACATCACATTCAAAGTTTACATTGTCCAGGTTAGTTTTAATTTATTAAATATTTTTTAAATAAATTTTTAATTATTTTTTCTTAATTTTCTTAATTCTTTCTTAATTTTAAAGATGACGCCCCATCATCCTACAATGAAACGGCTCCTTTAGAGAGAAACTCACGAAACAGGAGCCAGAGGTCAAGGACAAGTTAACTTTATTGGACGCTGACCTTTTTAAACAACAATTTGTACAAACTTTACCATTAAATTTAATTGACTATTTTAATGTTAAAAATCACAGGAAAAATGGTTAAATAGAATAAATTTTTAAACAAATTTTTTTGTTTTCTTACAAGAATTATTGCAAAAAAAATTAAAATCATCTAAATTAATGTCAATTAAACACAAAAAATGGCCCAGGGCTTGGCCCTTCTACTCCTTTGAATTCTCTTGTTTGTAATCTTAAAACAATGCTATTGCTAACCAGTTTAAAAAAATTAAATTCAAAGTTATTTAGCCAAATTGACAATAATTAAAATGAAGAGTTAAATTTCACTGTCAATTTTTGGGGATTTCTAGTCTAATTTATTGTCCCTCAAAGATTGTGGCTGCCATTCTCAAGAAAAATGATGATTGGGAATGGGAGGAGGAGGGGAGGGAGAGAGAGAACAATTAAAGAGAAAAGTTAATCAACTTTCAAATTTCCACGAGATCCCCAGGAGGGAAGTGGGAAAGTGATGGAATGGACAGTGTTGTTATTTTGTCCGGACAAAATAGAATTTGCTATCCAGTGGACAAAATGGATGAAATGATCAAAATGGACAAAATGGACAAAATCATATGCATAACATACTGCATACATAATAAGGTCTAAAAGTTAACTAAAGCA
>JAQIVZ010001712.1:0-28508 GCA_034700945.1 Arrhopalites spinosus
ATAAATTATTTCTTTACGAAAATAATTATTTCGCAGAAGTTTTCGCAACAAAATCGCGAACTGAGTATATAGCTTTAAATGTCAGATTTCATATTGTGATGATGAATCCACCCCAGTGTGGAACATTACATTGTATTGAATTACAGAAAAAAATGTAATATGAAATAAACGCATCATTTGAACCAACATGGTCACATTTCTACTGTACTAATTTAGTGTACTAAACTGTTAATTGCTCATTAAAATTGAGAGGACTGATTAGATTTTTCTCTCTTGTCAGATCATTCTCTTGTTACCCCTTTAACCCGGTCCCCCCCCCCCCTCCTTTACAGTTTTAGTTCCTCCGCCGACCGTTTCGACTTTTTGAGCGGAAACTTTGACGGTTTTTTCAACGCGAATCAAGTCTCTTTCTTGCCGCTTGCCGACTCTGGCAATTGACAATTTGTAAATTACAAATCACAAACTGGGAGTCTGTAACTGCCTTTGTGGACTTTTTTCAGTTATGGACGATCAAGATTCTCACCCTCCTGACCCTCAGGTCATTCAGTTGGCTATTTTGGATGCTGGGGCTCAGTATGGAAAAGTGATTGACCGAAGAATTCGTGAATTAAACATCCATTCGGAAATTGTACCACTGAATACGAGTGCGGAAGAAATCGTCAAACTAGGAGCAAAGTATGTACATTCTCAATTAATAAACACAACTAAAAACAAAATAATACACAAAAGGGCACTACTCTACGGTTTTTCATGGTCATGTGTCAAAAATTCAAACTTCTTTTATATTGACATCTATCAAAATTTAACTGTCCAACTATCAAAAAATACAAGGGATAGTCTTGAATCTTAGAACATTGAATTATTAAGTGTACTTTTTTGTGTGGGCTTCAATTTATTGATAATATAGACATGACTTAATTTGTTCTTTTTACTTTTTTGTCTCAAAACAAAATAGAGCTTTGATAATATCTGGTGGTCCTAATTCTGTGTATGCGGATGATGCTGCTGCCTATGACCCTAAAATATTTCAACTTGGATTACCCATTCTTGGAATTTGTTATGGTATGCAAATGATTAATAAAGAATACGGGGGTTCAGTTCTACGGAAAGAAGCTAGAGAAGATGGGCAATACGATGTTGAAATTGAAACACGGTGCGGTTTATTTAAGGTAAATTGTTTGACATTATGATTACTTACATTTCAAGACAATTTGACATTGTATGTGTATTTTTACTAATTTTTTTCCTCTTGCTATCTATTCAAGGGCTTGGCAAGAAAGCAAGCTGTTCTTCTCACTCATGGTGACAGTCTAGATAGAGTCGGTAACGGATTTACTGTCATTGGAACTTCGGGCAACATTATAGCAGCAATCAGCAATGAGTTACATAATATCTATGGTGTTCAATTTCATCCGGAAGTACGTAATATTGAAAGAACAGTTTGTTCATATTTATTTACAGACATTGTACTGAATGTCTTCTTCTTTTGCCATGTTGTAAATTCTTAAAAACTCAAAGTTCACCATGATTTATTTATTTGTTCTTTTCAGGTGGATTTAACGGTGAATGGAAAAACTATGCTCAAAAACTTTTGCTTTGAAGTGGCTGGTCTCACTCCAAATTATACTCTCCGCTGTAGGGAACATCAATGTATCGATTATATTCGAGATACTGTGAAAAATAATAAAGTCCTCGTAAGTGGTTATGAATATAATATGTTAACTCTGCGTAACAAACTTTGTGAACCACTGGTCTTCATTTATCTGTATTAATTATGCTGTGTTTGTACATTTGAAGATGCTTTTAAGTGGAGGAGTTGACTCTACAGTGTGCGCTGCCTTGTTAAAGGTAAAACTTTCAATATTTTCAAATTGCTTACAAGATTATTTGCCATGTCTTATTTTTTAATTGTTTTATTGTGAAATTTAATAATTATTTTCTTTGTATTTTTCCTGTGAATATAGAGAGCATTAAAAGAGGATCAGGTATGTCATTTTTTCAAATGTTGTAATGTTCAAAGATAAAAGTAAATGATAGACAAGGATTGTCATTAATTTTCATGTATAAAATTATTTTTTGTACAGATTATAGCAGTTCATGTCGACAACGGTTTTTTGAGGAAAAGTGAAAGTGAAGCTGTCGTAAGTGTCAAATTATATTGTATGTTTTTATTTAGGATCGAACCGATTGATGCATTCTAATTACTTTACAGGAACAGTCTCTTTCAAGATTAGGTCTTAAAATTCAAGGTAATAAAACGGATGACATTTAATCATTTATCACGATAAAAATGACATTTATAATGTTATTTATTTTTTGAAATGAAATGTGATTCTCTTTTTTGGGGATTTCAGTTATTAGAGCATCTCAGTTATTCTACTCGGGTACAACAAATCTTCCTATTGACCCTACAAATCCTAATAAATTGGTCCCCTCCAAGCAATTATGTTTTGTCACTGAACCGGAAGAAAAGAGAAAAATTATTGGTGACATCTTTATGCAGGTACATAATCGTTTCATGAATAAATAAGAAGACTAAACTTATCCACTGACAAACTTTAGTTCTTTTATCTCTCCCTCTCCTTCAAGACTCCTTCCTTTCTTTTACAAAACAATTTACAAGTACAAACAGTGAAATCAAATGTGTGTCTGATTAAAATGAATTATAGGTTGCAGAAAATGTGATATCATCATTAAATCTAAATCCAGAAGACGTACTTCTTGGCCAAGGTAAGGCTTATAAAGTCATGCTTAATAATTTATTTACATTCAAGTTCTAACAAGAAAAATTCATGTGCTTTAGGAACTCTCCGACCAGATTTAATAGAGTCCGCCTCTCACATGTGTTCTGGACAGGCAGATACAATTAAAACACATCACAATGACTCGGGTTTAGTGCGGAAATTAAGAGAAGCCGGACGGGTTGTGGAACCATTAAAAGATTTTCATAAAGATGAAGTAAGTAAAAGTCTATTCTGTATACTTAACCAAGTGTATGTTTCTTTAGTGGATTTATTATATTGTTTACTCTGTGTTATATTTATTTTGTGACCAACGTTCTGTTGTATCAATTGTTGACATTTGTACACATTTTTTTTATCTATTTTCTATTTTTATTTTAAATGACGGAAGATAAGAAGACTGCAACTTGTGAAATTATTAGTTGCAGTTGATACAAACTTCCAACAATAATTTGAAAAATCTGATGGGTGAACAACTGTCATGCAATTAGATTATCCTTGACAGCTATGACTCAGACAGACAAATTCTTTTCTGTTGAATTGTTAAAAATACAACTTATTCCTTTTTATGGACATTTTTTTGCAGCTATTTATTCATTCATAGCTATCGGTTCACAGTAGGGTTATGAGTTGAGTTGAACCTTAAGTCTAAGTCTAAAATAATTAAATGTCTTGTTTCTTTCTCAATTTCAGGTAAGACAATTAGGAAGAGACTTAGGCCTCCTACCCGAACTTGTTGACCGTCATCCTTTCCCCGGTCCAGGTCTGGCTATCCGGGTAATTTGTGCACTTGACCCATTTATGGACATGGACTTTGCTGAAACACAAGTACGTAAATTATCCAAACATTTTTACTCTTGTATATCTAGGTACTTTATTTAATGGGTATGTAATATGTATCAAGACGCAAATAAACTAATACTCTATAATTTTTCAATGTACAGGTGCTTGTCAGACTCATCGTCGAGTATAATAGTATGCTACAAAAAGTGAGTCAATTCATTCCTTTCCATCTTAGTCATTGTGGTCTGTAATTTATATCGTGATGATGGGTACTAAATACAGTTTGTTTTCATTGTTTTCAGAGTCATGCTTTACTAAATCGGGTAGAGAATGTGTGTTCATCTGAAGAGCGGGATGAGCTTCGAAGGTAATTTTTTTTTATTTGATGTAGTTTAGTTATCATTTAGTTTAACGTTCTAACGTTTTGATAAAATGCCTTATACAATTTCATATTCTTAAATTTTTTTCCGTCTGTTTTTTTACACGAATTTTCTTTGCAGAATTTCCGCAAATCAACGTTTACGGTCGACTCTACTGCCTATAAGAAGTGTTGGTGTTCAGGGTGATAAGAGATCATATTCCTATGTTGCCGCTATCTCTTCTGAAGGACAACCAGATTGGCAAGAGTTGTCATTCCTTGCAAAAGTCATCCCAAAGGTGCGTACATTTAATAGACATGTTTTACTTCTATGTTGAAATGGGCTTATCTTACATCCAGACATTGGAGTACATCATAATAAAAAATACTCTTTGATCATGTACATGGATATTCTATACTTTGAATGTCTAGTATTCTATAACTTTGAGGCACACTAAAGATAAAAAGAAGTTCTGTCTTGAGTTTCAAATTGATAACATTTAAGTACAAGACAGTATTTAATAAAGAGTATTTATCATATTTAATTTAGCTATTATTAAGTTTCATGATCAGCTTTTATCTGACAAGATGCAAGTCTATGAGAATGCATAGTATGCTGATCCTCTTAAATTTAATGAGTAATAACAGTTTAGTACTGACACTGGTTGGAGGTTAAAAATTTGAACTTCAAATGATGCCTTCGCTTCATATTATATTTTCCATTTCCTGTAATTCAATACAATTTTGAATTTACAGTAGGATGGATTTATCATTTATAATATGTATGAAATTGAAATGATATATGAAGTTTTATGTTTTTACAGGTCTGTCACTCGGTGAATCGAGTATGTTATCTGTTTGGTGGTATAGTCAAAGACCCAATTACAGAAATCACTCCGACTCTTTTAACCCCAGATGTTTTAACTACATTACGGCAATGTGACTATCTAGCCCATCAGGTAACAAATAGTTTAGACTTTCTTCGACAAATAAATGAAACACTGGAATATATTTTGCGCACTGTTGTAATGTTGGACTATTATGTTGTTGAATTATGATTCTGATGGATTCCTATGGACAAATGTTTTTATTTTGTTATGTAGGTACTGCATGAATCAGGCTACTCTAACAAAGTCAGTCAGATGCCCATAGTACTGATCCCAATTCACTTTGAGCGTGGGCCACTAAACCGAAATCCATCGTGTCAGCGGTCAGTAGTGCTTCGTCCTTTCGTCACTAATGACTTTATGACTGGAGTGCCGGCAATCCCAGGTTTGTAATATTGCAACCTCTATTAACGTACCCAACAAACAATTAATACAATCTCATATTAATGAATGTATTTATAATTTAAAGGGGATCATTTACCCGTTGAAATTGTCACCATGATGTGCCAACGAGTGGAGGGTGTACCAGGAATTTCCAAAGTTCTATATGACCTGACGTCGAAACCTCCAGGGACGACAGAGTGGGAGTAAAAATTCTCGTGACCCTGCCGTGACCCGACCGTAACTTTGTGCTGTTCATCAATTTATACTATGTTTTTGAATGGTACGAGTGTTTTGTCATAATTAATTCTAATGTACGGTTATCCTTTATCCCCCGTCCCTCATCTGAAACAGACAACTGGAGAAAAAAGAGTCTCCAGTTTTTCAGAAATTTTTTGTGACTTGTCGCCTGTAGGACCTTTTGAACAAGATCTGTTGCCTACCCTCCTCCTCCAATAATTTCATTTTACTGTGCATTATTCGAATTTACAGAACCATAGCCTACAATACAACTATTACATAACATATGCTTTACTCGACTTTTTCACAGAAAAAAAAATATTTCAAAGGTCACAAGTCATAATACGCGATACACTTTTATTGTTATATCCTATTTATAATTAATATTATATTATTACAATATAAATCTTGCAGACTGCAATATTGTGAATGTATGGTTAAGAAAAGATGGAAACAGAAAGTTATAATAATACTATAAATAAAATGATTATATTCATAAGAGTACGATCATATGTTATAACATAAAGGTCAACGTACAACAAAACATTCTTTCATTTATTCATCTGTCATACAATGTAAATTACTTTTTTTTACAAAAAATTACGAAACAATCTTAATTCATAATATGATTGATATAAAAAAATTGTAGATTAGAAAACTTTTCGTTCCATCAAAGCTCTATCTATAATCGTATCAAAAGTTTCATATATAGTCGTTAAAAGAGTTTTATTCCTCACAGACTTGTGCATTCTATTCCTCTCGGTAGTATTTTGTGCTGTACAAATTTTCCCGAGCTGCATCAGTAAAGAGATTGACTCATCTACGAGAGGAGGGAAGGCAGTACAAAGACGAGGAAGGGCAGACAAGGAAGATAAAAAATATTCGGCCCGATCTGCCGACATTACGCCTATAAATCAAAAATATTCCTTGTTAAAAAAACCCGTGTGGTATTGCACATTGAATATAATTACAAAATCTGAGCATGCTACCTGCACACATTGCTGTCATTGTTGTCAATGATAACTTTGCGATGGCAAAAGATTTAGGTAGGGAGTATTGTATTGACAGATGAGATATGAGCTGAATGGCAAACACCTGACAAAATTTAACATGATGTACATATAATTTTTTTAACAATTTTTTCAAAGGGTACATATAATGTATGTTAATAGTTACCTGTTTATCCATTTCCGGTTGCTGTAAAAGCTCTGGAATAAAATCAACACAGATGTGCATGGATGGAATTCCTCGAACTGTGATTGGAATAAGATCTAACGGGTAACCCTAAAGTTTAACAGGAAGAAAAAATTGTAGATACAACTTTATCACAAAGTAAAACAAAAAAAACTTAATTGCATTATCATTTCTGACATACCTGAAAATGAACTAGCTTGACTAAATTGACGTCCACCATGAACAACTGATGTAAAAATGAGCATATCATTTTTTGAACTTCGGTTCGATCAATATCACTCTGAATCCCTTTCTACAAAGAATGAAAATAAACTATAAAAAAATAATATTGACAATATTTTTTAAGAGAAAAACAAAACTTACCTCATTTTGTTTTGGTAGGCAAGCCTCCAAGAGAATTTGTACTCCTGCACTATCTTGTAATGCTACTAAAGCATTTTTCAATTCATCCCGTTCAAATTCTGGCATGGAACAACCAGGTATTGTTGCTGAGACGGGTTTTTCCTGTTAAAAAAGATTGAGTTAATTTAGAAACAATACTATACTTTGTGTCAAGTTAGTAGTAATTCTACTTAAGACAGGACCATTTTGTACCTGTAAATGTTTGTTTAAAAAATATTTTGATGCTTGAACGGACGCTGCTAAAATATGTAATACAATACTGAGGACTGGAGCACATCGAAATACTTCAGCATCACATCTCAATATTTGTAACGGGTCGGTGGCCAAATCATCAGCAGTCAAATACGCTACAAAATTTTTAAAAATTAGTACATAATTTTAACATTAGTAATGGGAGAATGTAAGTATTAAATAAAGGTTGAATAAAATTTAATATAATTTACTAAATTTACTACCATTTTCTGGCATCAAAGCATTGGTGGTCATCTCCCATAAATAACGAGGATAAATATTATTTAGAAGAAACCAAACCTCTCGGTACAAATCTAAAATTAAGATTCACATGTTATTTAGTCTAAATTGTTTTATTTGTTTTGAACTCCAATGTTGTCGTTACAAAAAATTATTAATTATGACTAAAATTCTTGCCATGCTCACCTTGAATTTTTCTGGGCACACTCCGACCCATAATAACTTTTATATTACTGACAAGACCTTTACCGGCAGACCATAAATTATACGGGGACAACTTTTTACAGTCTTCCAACAATAAAATTATTTTCCATGGGTTTTCATCAATATCTTTAAAACCTGTCAATGTCCAAGAGTAAAAAGTAAAATGTAACAAAATCAAAAATCAGAAAAAAATAAAAACTATACAAATGTAACTGAGTAGAGTGAACTACATAATACCTTCTTCAATATCTTGATCTGAGACTTCCTTGTCAGGGTCCTTTTCCACAACGGCGAGCATTTCATTAATTTCTTCAATCCATTCAGTAACAATACAGAGTTGTGGAAAATGTGTTGTGAGAAGTCGAAGTAAGGGTGGAAATAAACCTCCACATAAATGCTGTCCTTTTTGAGCCTCTTGTAGCAGGAACTTGATGGGGACTTGTGAGAAAACTTTGCCAGAGTAAGTTTTAACTTTTCGACCGACCATGAGAAGACTTTTGAGATTCATTAAGCGATAATCTTCATACAACAGAAGATAGTAGAGTACAAGTAATTGTGATGCCAAGTAATTATCCTCCACGTGTTCAAATACTTTGAGACATTCATCGTCTGTTAACGGTTCATTATAAACTTCCAGAGATTTCGGTCCAGTCCCACCGGAAGCACCCAATATTGATTGAACATAAACTTCGAGAAGTGCTGGTAAGACAGGATGAATAGGTAGTTCTGATGCCCGAATTTGACTATGAAAGAAAAAAGAATTTTAGCCCACATTTATTACAAATGAATAAAATAAATTACTATTGTAGAATTACCGATAAATCCAATCTTTTATAGGCACCCGGTGTTTGGTAAATGTTCTTGATTTTATAAGTTGGTACATGCAATGTACGGGTAAGAATCCATTGATATTTGCACTCTGAATAAAATAAAATCAATAATAACAATTTATTCTTTCTAATTCAAAGAATTAACAAAATAGAATAATTCAATTGTACCAGTTTGCGGGTGACAGGGACTCGAATAGCATGAGCAGTTACAACCTAATAAATTAAATTAAATTTTGTTAATTGTCACAAAATCTCATCGTCAACCTCAATTCATATAGACAGCTAGACGATTCTTACTTGCTCCGTGAAAATTTCCATTGTAAAAATTTGCTTGATACGAGTCATTGAATTGACCCGTATAGGAATTTTCATTCCTAATGTTGTACAGACAAGTTCTGATATTGCGCTAAGTTGATTACTGTGGAAGTGGATGG
Organism: Arrhopalites spinosus; assembly: GCA_034700945.1. NCBI lineage: Eukaryota > Metazoa > Arthropoda > Collembola > Symphypleona > Arrhopalitidae > Arrhopalites > Arrhopalites spinosus. The sequence goes on from JAQIVZ010001712.1 coordinate 8,926, forward strand.
CAATCAATAAGAGAATGTCTCCTGTAAGAATAAAAATAATCAGCACGGTGTTTCACACAAGTCATTATGATATGAATGTCGGTATTTTATAAGTTGGCAGCTTTGAATTTACCAAATGAAGAATTTCCTCCTCCAGAACTGTAAAAACACATGGAAATATTTATAAATTCAAATTTTTATATTGAACCAAGATCAAGAATGTTGTTGGTCATACCTCATATGCGACACATCCTGTATTAAGTACTTTATCCACTCAATTATAGGTTTCTCGAATTCGGGAGTCGACAAAAGTGAAGGACAGGCCAAGAGAGAGCAAATACCAAGGGTAACAAAACGGTGACCTGGAATTTACAGAAAAAATACGAGTTAGTTTGGTGAAAACAGTTCGAATTATTAATTGAAAACGAATAGAATTGTGCAGATAGTAAAGTACTTGTACAGGACTATGTTTATCACCTGGAGCTGAAGACGGTGCTTTTAGAGTAATTAAACTAATCATGTCTCCGACTTCTTCATCTGTAAATCTGAAAAAAAAAGTTTTAAAATTAATGTTTAAATTCTTTTATTTATGTATGTAAAAAAAATAAAATGCGGAAAATATACAAAGTTTTCTTACTTGAATCCAGCGATTCCTTTCAAGGCACAGAGAAGACGCATCAACGAAGAGACTTGTACCACATTCGACTCTTCCAAAGTTTTCTGGGCATGGTTTGTGAATTTTTGAAGATATGCCCAAATTGAATTTCTCATGCAGGACAACGAGCTCGTTGCGTCTATTTTCTTCTGTTGTCACAATTTTCAAAAGAACATCAAAGTTATTTTTTTGTCCCTTTAGTGTCATATTTTACAAAACAAATTTGGATTAAACTCACCTTTTGGCTATTTCGAATATAGGATGAAAACCAATTGCGTACTTGTTGATCATTCCCCAGTAGAATGCCAGACAAAAATGGGATTAAATCATTTTCCAAGTCTGTGCCTATGAATTTGTGTAACACAAAGTAAAATTAATAAATGTACTTAGAAATTTTTGTTTTATTTGTCTTGCACTGACATAATTCGAATTATAATAAAATGAATTTTAAAAATTAAAGTCTCACCTAAACTTAAAAACACACTGAGAGCAGGCATTCGATTTAGTTCCATCTAAATACATGTAAAACAAAAAACAATAGTTATACACAAGAAAGTACAAAAAGAAATATAAAAAGCCACATATGACAATTAATATAAAAAATTTACACATCGTGATCGAATGAGTAGATTCATTCGTGGTGACATTTGACTCAATAATTTCAAAGCCTCAAGCCGGATTATTCCTCCCTCCGATTCTTCTTCCCATTTTTCTAAACATTAAAAACATTAAAAACGTGTATTTATTATTCAATCATTACAGTGTAAATCAAAATAATATGGCATATTCGTAAAATGTAAGTAATACTTACCTCCATTTGAAATTAAATGAAAGCAAACTGCAATCAGAAATAAAATTTCAATAAATGTCAGAGCTCTACAAGTGTTTAATTAATTAAACTAGACATACTATACATATTATAAATAGACATACCCTCCATTAATGTATCTGGCATATTTGCGACAACTGTTGAAACAAGAATTACAATCATTAATACTGATGTCATGTTAGTTTAATTTCAACAATAGACTTTTCAAATGTCGTATAAAAACGAATTACTTACGACGAGTAATAATCCAACTTCCATTCTTTACATGAAGCATAGCTTCACAGACATCACAGAGAGACAGTAAGTTGGGTAATTCTGCCAAGGCAATACTTATAGTATCAGCCACATCTTCAATGTAAACCAAATCATCAAATAACGGAGAAGACTTGATGTAATAGTCTGGTCGTGGTTCATGCATCTATAAAATGACAATTTGATGTAATTGACATAAAAATTCACTAAATTTGTACAAAGTACTTAGTACACCGTCACAATTATTTTGATTATGAGTTATTAGTATACCTGTGATATTGTCAACAAAAGCTCGGACAAGACAAGACGAAGTCTTCGAGTGGCATCAGATCGCTCAAACTCTAGAGCCAATCCATGTGGAAGAGACTGGACTAAGACAGAGTCTTGGTCACGGTTTCCTTGCTTTTGCCTAAAATTATTGAAAACAAAACATACAAAATTTAAATGCTGAAACTAAAATGATAGCATTGGAAGCAAAACAAAATACTAAACAACTTTATTTACCGTAATTGTAGCTCTTTCTTTACGTCGACTTCAAGGGTTTGAAAGTCGACAGACAACAGGGCAACAATATAGTTGACCTGCTCAATATCTGATAAAGACACTAGAATCTTCTGTCGAAACTCTACAGGTCTACCCTTCAAGTCGCCAGCTAGAATTAAACTTGTCCTGACGAGCATCGGAAGAAAAGGTCTTAAATCTTCTGAAGAGAAGTTGTGTAATTCATCTATATTCCCAGCTTCAATGCACCAAAAGGTTTCTGGGTTCACAAGTGGAGGCAACATCTTGACCTCAGCTACAAATTGATATTATGATTAAATGTTTGTATATTTTTTTGTACATTAAAAATTAATTGAACCGGCTTTACCTTAGCTTCTTTTTAACAAGTCCCACTGCCACTACCGTGTATACTTTAGTATAAAAATAATGGACTATTAAAATGGGTCATTGTACTGAACAGGAGAATTAATTATTTCAAGAACAAAATTTAATGTAGAATGCTAATAAATGTTAAATTTTAACAAGAACAAAAATTAAAGTTTCTCAGAGTTTCGGCAGATTCGTATTTATCCTCTCAATTTCAATGGTGATGTTTTGAATTTCGAAGGGGGGACTTTTTTTTTGTCAAATTAAGTTTTTATTTATTGTTCTCTTTAATGCACAGAATTACCGGTCAGGGGTTACGATTAACCACAAAAGGTAAGGTTTACATGTCATTAATTAATTGAGTTTTATATGGAACATGTACGTCATGTAACAAGTTTTTTTCTTCTGGTTTTAGATTCAACAAGAATGTCATTTCAGAGACGAGGAAATTCCTGGAGAGGAAGTTCATGGAGAGGTGGTGGACGTGGACGATTTAATCAGTACGATGAAGGTAGAAATGATCAGGGAGACGACGATTCTGCATCATTTAGAGATTTTGGGTACAATCGTGGTAGAGGCCGTGGCCAAAAATACATGCAAAGTAATTCCCGTTTTGATGAGTGAGTAAAATATTCTTTAGAATTATCATAATTCTATTATGTAACAGATAAGTAAATATAATTATCTACATACTCAATGAACAATTATTTTGTTTAGTGCTGACAGACCACAAAGACCTAAAAGACCTCCACATTTACGGGGCAAAGCAAGTATGTATTCAACATTTTACTAAAACTTATGTAGTACTTCAATTATCACTCGAAATGTTTTTTGATATTTAAAACAAAACATTTACAATTTGTTGCACGAATATTGCTCATTTTTTATGTTCCCGTTTTTTAGTTGGTCTGTATTATAGAGACTTTGCAGTCAGAGAAGGAGCAGCTCGAAAAGAAAAGGTTGAAGCATCTATAAGAAAGGTATTATAATTTCTCAAGGGAAGAATTTATACTAATTAATCATTGTATAAACTAAAGACTTGACATATTTGCAGAATTTCAGCGTAACACTTACACCTGAGCGTCAAGAACACTACACAAAAGTTATAGAGCATCTTAATACTGTGTCTTACCAAAAATCAAAATCATCACACTCATTTCTACGCAAGTTTATGAACAATATACAGAGTAATTGGGAATCCGAGTTCAATGAAGTTCTGAGTTCAGGACCAATTAAAAAAGAACCAGGTACAATTAAACAAGAACCAGGTACAAGTAGGGCAGCTGATGGAGTTGCTGAGGAACAACGTGTCCTTGGTCATTTATTCTCTTCTAAATATGATTCTCACGTCAACGCACAACTCAAGTCAGAATTAGAAGAAAAATCAAAGTCTAGTGATTACCAAAAAATGGTTGAGTTTCGACAACGTTTACCAACTTATAATTTACAAGATGAGATTGTTAATTTGATTCAGAAGAATCAAGTAAGTTGACATAAAACTTGCATTGTGCGCTAATTCTATAATTACTTACGATGGCATGTGTCGGGAAGAATACAAAATTACATTTTACTTTATTGTTCACTGTAGGTCACAATATTGTCCGGTGAAACAGGTTGTGGAAAGACTACTCAAATTCCCCAGGTAAATATTTGGAGCAATTTAATACAATTAAAACTATGTTAAGTACTTTAAATGTAACATCATGAAATATTTATTTCTATTTTTTTTTTGTTTTGAAAAAGTTCATTCTAGACTCTGAAATTAAGGCAAATCGTGGGTCTGTGTGTAATGTAAGTGTTCTTTGATTCCTCCATTACCAAATTTAATTAATTGTCAAAAACTAAAAGTCTAATGTAACATTTATAGATAATATGTACTCAACCTCGCCGTATAAGTGCAATAACAGTGGCTGAAAGAGTGGCTAAGGAAAGAGATGAGGACATTGGTCGTTCTATAGGATACAGTATTCGTCTTGAACATCGCCATACTAATCGATCATCAGGAATCATCACTTTTATGACGACGGGTGTGATATTTCAATGTCTTAAATTTAACAAAAATTTAGATCACGTGTCTCATTTAATTGTCGACGAGATCCATGAACGTTCCACCCACAGTGATTTTCTCTTGACAATTTTAAAAGATCTTGTGATTAGACGACCCAATTTAAAAGTTATTCTCATGTCAGCCACAATGAGTGCTATGGATTTTCAAAAATATTTTGGAAATGCAGCAATCTACAATATTCCAGGATTTACTTTTCCCATAACAGAATATTATTTGGAAGACGCGATACAACACACACGGTTTTCATTTGATTCTAATGATGGCAGAAGAAAATGGGACAAGTATAAAAATTATGACCATGAACAATTTATTAGTCCATACCTGGAAGATTTGACAAATTCTGGAGCTTATTCTCCATTTGTAATTCAACAATTAGCAAATCCGGAAAGTGAAGAACTTAATGTTGATTTTATTCAATCTATCGTCGAGTATATTTGTTCTCGCGATGACAAATATGGAGCAATTTTAATATTTGTCACCGGATGGGACGTCATTTCAAAACTCATCTCAGCTTTTGAAAAGTCAGGAAAATTTCCATCACGTGAATTTCGTATATGTCCACTACACTCCTTGATGCCAACTGTTCACCAAAAAGAAATTTTTGAAAGACCTCCTCGTGGTAAGAACTATGTAGCTTTAAGCACGCAAAGATTGAAATGTAATTATTTTTTGTACACGTGGTATGCTAATGTACTGATATACAGATAAAAATGTACCTTTTTTCAATTTTCCGTATTTAGGAGTTCGTAAAATCATCGTGTCGACGCAAATAGCCGAGACATCCATAACAATAGATGATGTTCTTTGGGTAATTGATGCTGGAAAAATTAAACTTGGAAATTTTGACGAAGTTTCCAATTTAGCAACACTAGACACTGAATGGGTTAGTTTAGCAAATGCAACGCAACGGAGAGGACGTGCAGGCCGAGTTCAGGCTGGATTTGTCTACCATTTATTTTCTCGAGCTCGGAAGGAGACTCTGGAAAATTTTAAAGTTAGTTTTCAGTTATGTTCAAATTTTATTTTTTAAACCTGATAGACATAACTGGTAAAATGTTTTAACATTTTTTTCAATTTTATTTTTTTAAACAAAGAAACCTGAAGTACTTCGAACCAGATTGGAAGAAGTTGTATTACAAATTAAACTTTTGGAATTTGGAAAAGCGGGAGACTTTCTTCAGCGTCTTATGAACCCTCCATCGAGTCGCGCTATTTATTTAGCGATTGAAAGGTCTTGCTATTATTTTTTTAAAAAAACTCATTCCTCGTTTATATTCCAAGTGAAATTATTTTATAATATGAATTTGTAGACTGCGAGAACTACATGCCATTGACGAAGATGAAAATTTAACTCCTCTGGGCTATCACCTTGCTCAACTCCCCATGGACCCACAGACGGGGAAAATGATTTTGATGGGGGCAATCTTTTCTTGTGCCGATCCAATTTTTTCTATTGCTGCAAGTCTTTCTTTCAAAGATCCCTTTTATATTCCGCTTGGAAAAGAAAAGCAAGTTGATGCAATTCGTAAGAGGTTTAGTAATTCCTCAAAGTCTGACCATATTCTAGTTGCTCGTGTCATAGACGAATATGAACGAGCTGTTGCGAATGGAAGTGAGAGGAGTTTTTGTCACAAAAACTTTTTATCTCCAAGTACATTGAAAATGCTCGTAAATATGAAGCAGCAGTTTGGAGACTACCTTTACAAACTTGGTTTCTTGTCAACTAAAAATTGTTTGACTGCAGAATTGAACCGGAATTCTAACAACATTGGGATAGGTGAATTATTGAATCATTTGAAATGAATTTAAACCAATAAGTTTCTTTTTGAAAAAACAAATTCTGTTTTCTTTACAGTTACTGCGTTGACAGCAGCTGGACTATATCCTAACGTCGTGAGAGTTAATCTTGTAGGGAAAAGGGGTCGAATTGTGTTGAGGGAAGATAGGATACCTGTCACATTTCATCCAGGGAGTGTCAATAGCGACGAGCAGGAATTTGAAAGTCCGTACATAGTCTATTACAAGAAAATCAAGTCAAGCAAAGTGTTTTTACACGACACCACAAGTAAGTTAAATCAAATATGCTATTTAGTAAATATTGAAAGTATGTTGGTCAGTTCACATTTATGATTTTTTTACTGTATTCAGTGGTCAGCCCATTTCCATTGATTTTCTTTGGTGGTCAGCTGGATTGGGTTTCTGCTGATAATCAAGACAATTCTCCTGGAGATGATAGAGGTGCTAGCAGTAGTCAATTCGATAGTGTTACTGTTGATGGGAACAAATTGGTCTTTTCATATCCTAGTCATCAAAATTTTCGCTTCATAGTTGAAGTGAGATAATAATTAATAATCCTACATTTATTGTTGCAAAGCACAAAGGAACAAAACTTTGTACATGGAATTATGACTTGCTCATTAACATTTTTTGTATATTTCTTTTTATCACGTAATTTTTGTAGTCTCTACGAACAGAGCTGGATTCTTTTTTACATCATAAAGTCAATAATCCTGGACCGTCTGATTGGGATGAAGGTTCAAAAGAAGGGGCCTTACTTACGTGAGTCATTCAAATGATTTTTTTTTACATATTTGGCTATGAAATGATTTACCTTGGACAGTAATAATTGTTGCCACTTGAATTTGATGAATGTTTTTCTTGCTTGTTTAGCGCTATCACGGAGATATTGACGTCAGAGTATGCCTCATTCAAGTATCCTCCCAGTGACGAATTTGATGAAGACTTTGAATAAAATGTTAAATAAGTACTTTGCCAGTGACTGCCAGAGTCATTGTGTTGATTTAACAATTTTGTATTATGTAATGATTGCTAACGTGCAATAATAATTAATTTTGAATCTTAATAATGTATTTGATTTGAAAATCCTCGTTTTATACAAAATACTCTTTGGATTTCAATCCAACTAATTAAATGACTTATTTAAAATGTTCGCATGTTTTTAATGTGATTTGAGTAATATTAAATAAAAAGGACAACTTCCTTAAATCCTTTTTTTGTACTTTATTGAGTATTTTTGCTGTTGATCTAAAAAGTTATTTTGACTTGAAAGAAATGAAAATATAAAATAATCTTCTCTAAGGTGTAACACATCATTCTGTCTCTGTTTACACAGGCCTTCTCATTGTTGTCGTTATTTTGCTACAAACTGAAAAATTGTCGACGTTGTCCATTTTTTTCCTTTACTGGTTAGCTCAACCAAAGGATATAAATTTTGATTGACAACAAAATTATTTGGTTTATATCGTAGTGCGGAATTCATAACATCATAGGATGATGTGCAAAACATGTCAAGGGTCACGATTTTACGTATTGAATAAGGCTCCACTTGACATTTTATAGAAAATTTTTCAAGTTGTTTTTTTTTCTTTCTCAATAGAAAGTTGTGTCAAAAATATTGTGAAAATGCATACTTTATAGGACAATAAAGGCCGGAAATAAATCGTTCAAGAAATCAAGAGTCTTTTTTAACCTCTAACATTTATGAATTCATAAACTGAAATGTTGAATATTTAACGTTTTTTGTACAAGACTATCCCTCGTTATGCATGTGAATAATTAATTGTGCATTTAGAAAAAGTATTTTGAGAAGGATTTCACCAGAAGTTTTCAAAATAAAGAATTAGTTGCAAAAACAATTAGAATCATCAGTGGCTTATTTTTTTTATTTTAAAATGTACGTCTTGAAGACTACTGTACATTTTTTCATCTTAGTAGTTTTTCTACAAATTTTTGGGATGAACGGACAGGAGGAGGACGAGGTAATAGAGAAAATAATTCATTAATTTTTTGAAAGACGAGTACAATTTTGAAACTCTTTTCGATAAAGACCGAACCGACAGTGACCGAGGAATCAATGACCGAAGGTTCAGATTCAATGACTGAACCCATGGATCAAGGAACTGAGGCAGTAATGACAACGACAGAATTACCGTGGAATCCTTGTGAGGATATAAAACATTCAGTTGACTTCACTTTCACTTGCTGTGATGGCAAGAAGCAAATTAATGGAATTAATTATACTGGAGTTTGGGATAATTGTTTCAAACCACCACCAATAGAAGTTGAAGTAAATGAAACTATTTCTGACACATTTGTAAGTCAACATTTTAATTGTTTACACTTACAATAAGCACTGATTATTAAACAGTATCTTCCATTGTAGTTATCAGTGATAACTTATCACACACATGATGAAAATGAACTATTTTTCTTAGTGGAGGATTTACAATTGTTTTCTGAGTCCGGATTCATCAACGAAATCAGAAGAGGCTTGGTCTCTCCTAAATTTTACTGACATGATGACTGGTAAATTTGATGACGAGTACAAAAAGGAAATTGTGGGTTATGCATCAACGGCAACAAAGGAAGGGGCTCCTTATCACGAGAGTGTAACACGTAATAATTACGTTTTAATTATTAAAAATTAATTATTAATTTTCAAAATTTCATAACATTGCAATGTAATTAAATATTACAAGCTTTACCAGTGTTTTCATCAAATCAAATTATGTAGGCACCCTTGGTGAAATTAGAGCAGCATATTACTACATTGAAAAAGCAGTAATTAGAATTAAAATTTTATAAAATAATTATTTTATACATTTTATGATGAGTATTCGCTCGCAGGTTTGTGAAAAAATACCAACCGATAATGTTAACCTAGAAGAAGTGGTAACCAAATTACCCTTTTTAAAAATAAAGGGCTGAGCACATTAAATTAATTTTATAATTAAAAATAGAAAATGACTTGTGAGAGTGGAACTGACCTTGACAGAGAAAGTGAACATCAAAATGGCGACTGTTGTCAGTCAAGTCCAATTCCCATTCCCTTGCACTTTTTACGGAGAAGACCAACCGAAGAGCTTCAGGCCTGTACTCAAGAACTGGTGAATAGTACAGTAACGAATTATGCTGATAGTGGAGCCCAGCAAGTGGTAAAACATTATTGATAATATTTCATACCAATTAAGCTTCTTGATTCGATTTTCAATTGTTTTCAGTGTCTCATGACATGCATTTTCAAAGAATTGCACTTGATTAGAGACGACAGAATACGTTATTGGAAGGACCTACCAAATGACGATGTGGTGATGGAGATTGTTAAAATATTTTCTAACAATACGAAGGATGACACGTATATTGGACAATATGATGCATCAGTCAATTTGACTAGTGCAGTTCGAAATTCTTCTTTCTTTTATGACATCAACGACATATTTGCTGCTGGTTTGAACAAAATTTCATTTTCAAGGAATATTTGTGAATTTCTTTCTTTTCCGTTTAATTGTGAATTTTTTTCCTTCAGAATTTTATGGGAAACATCTTTTTGAAGTGGAGCCAACCCTTGCAAGATGTGAAGTGTACAATGAGATTACAAGAGAAATTGAAAGAAAATTGATGAAGGTTTAAAAACTTGTGTTTAAAATTAAAATAATTTATTAATTATCTAAATATTAAATATTAATTAATTTTGTTTTTTATACAGCAATGCTACACTAACTTTTACAATTACAAACGTGATGAGACTTCACCTTGACCTCACGACTTTGGGGATATTTTTAGCCAAAAATTTGTCCATATATATTCTATGCTATGGAAATTTGTGAGACTGTATAATTCTTGGATTGGCATTAATAAATAAAAATTACATTATGCAATCTTGAAAATTGCAACGACTTTCACTGACCCTATAAAGGCCTTGTGTTCATTCTTTGTCATTTGCGTGAAGACATGATTTGAATTTTGACAAAAATCAAAGAACAAGAGTTTCTAAATAATTAAATTATATTTTTTTGCAAATCTGAAGAAAAACACTGATCAAAAATGAACGCCTTCCTGGACAAAGCATTCCAGATGGATGCAAAACCAACGGTCGTGGTATCCCAAGCATTCCAAGTGTTTGACACGACCACCGAATTTCAGGATCCAATTCTCATTCAAAAGGAAGGAGTAGCCAAAGCTCTAGTCAAGGGAAATTGTAAACGTCAAAGAAAAACATCAAAGAAACAAATTCATAAAACTTTGGGAGGCTCCATGACCATCACCTGGTTCCACTCACTGTGTTTATGTAAGTAAATTATCCATAAAGACCAAAAAAAAACTAAACTAAATTTTAAATTAATTTTACAGCTGAAATGAACACTCTTCTAAATTTCCCAGAATCCCTTCTCCTCATCACAGAGTCGGGCTCTCGGGTGGGTAAATATTATTGTTCTGTAAAGAAAAGTATTTTAAATGGAGAACCCTGCCTTCTAGGTAAGCCTAAATTTCTCTAGTACGTAATTTATAAAGTTTAGTTTAGTTTTTATGACTGCCTTCTAGTACAAAGCGGAAGTTGTAGTGTCATGCAAGATGGACTTGAGTGTGGAACCACCGTCACGGGCTTCATTGACTTTAGTTTACAAACCATGCAGGAATTCACACACGAGTACATTAAATAAAATTGATTTAATTTTTTTTTGTAAATTAACAAAATAATTTAATTTCAGATGGATCAAACTACGGGACAAATCATTAGAAAAGAAATTCTTTCTCATTTGTGAGGAGGACAAGAAACAATATTTTTGCCAAAATATTGTCAAAGAGAATGGACAATTGAGAGAAGACAAGACTTTCGTCTTATCTTTGAATGAAATGACCAACGTCATCACTGAATCAGCTAATGTCATACTTCAAAGAGTTATTATTCAACAACAAAAAACTGGAGAAATTGACCTCAAAGCCCTCACCCACAAGGGAACTGTCGTTCAAGCAAATTTTGTAAATTTATATTTCTTTAAAAGAATAAAAACAAAATGTCAATCAATTTAATTATATTTTAGCGTACTTTGGGTAGTGGCTTTGAAAATATTCGGGGACAAGACATGAAAGTTTGGGGAGTTCGTCGAACAGTTTATGATGGTAAAGACGTTGAAGAATGGGACTCAATTTTCAGTGAACATGGACGATTAGTTCTTCGGTGAAACATTTTCAGTACAAATTCAGCAATTAATTTATCGTGACGTCATAAATTAATTGTTTTTGTAGACATCAGCCGGATAAGGACCACGCTCTCATTCCTTTGTGGTTCAAACCAGTAGACGAGTACTCGACGGTCACTGGTGAATTTATTGGGACAAGACCAAGTCTCGTGTGGGCTTGTGACATGGAACTTTATGCTCAGTATCTTCAGAGAAAGGTTTCACACATTTTATTTGACAAATGAAAAATAATTATCAATTTTATTAAATTTTATTTCTAGGATATACTGGCATCTCACAATAAAGAATTTATGCTTGGTAAAATAAATAATTTTAATGATAATTTTCTTTCTTAATATCATGTAAATTTTACAGTGTCTCCTCAACTTCGAGCATTACTGGCAGACTTCTTACAAGCCTTGTTAGTTAAGAAACCCGTCAAAGTGATTGATTTTGGAATGACCTTTTTTGAGCCATATCTCAAAAAACATGCAGAAGTTCATTTGCACCATGGAAGTGACTCAGAGTCAGAGCAGTCTAATCAAGAGGATGAACAAGAAATTGAAGGAGAGGAAGAAGAATATCCTGGAGAATTTAATCCAAAGTAATTTTTTAAATTCATAATCTTGTCTCAACAATTAATTTAAAAATTATTTTAATTATTCTACAGTTCAACATATCCTCCCCTCCCTCGCTCACCCCAACAAGAAATGGAATATGGCCCAGAAGATTCTTTTGAGGGGCAAGATTTTGTGCCGAATAATTATGAGCAGCAAGATTATGTGCGGAACAATTATGAAGGACAAGATTTTGTAGCAGGAAATTATGAGCAAAATTTTGTACCAAACAATTATGATGAACAAGGTCAAATTCTGGGTCAGAATTTTGATGTCAGTCAAGACCAAAATTTTAAATATGATAATTCATAATAATACACAAATTGTCTACATTTTAAATATGTACTAAAGACTCGTTAGTAAAGAGAAATGGAATAAATTGCATGACATTTTAAAATAAAATTGATCCTGAATCATGCTGGCCATAATTTCAAATTTTATCTAATGGAAAGTTAGAGCTTGGAAAATAATTGATGAATGACATGCAGGCAGTCCAGTTTTGAATATCCAAAAAAAATTCTCCAGTTACAAAATTCATGTTCATTGGGGAAAAAAATGTCGTTTTGAATGAGTTAAATGACTTGTAATAATAAGTTTGATTTCCTCACTATCCAATTTGATTCCAATTAACGTGTTAATGGGGAGATGTTAAAAGGGATCTTGGCTTGGATGATTGGGCGATGAGATGAAAAGGTCATTCAATTTTAGTGACTCCACTCCAAAACGTTTCATCATTTGCATGTCTCATGCAATCTACAACAATGATGATGAAATTAAGAGCAAGTACCGTATATCTTCGAATTATAGCCTCTCCCAATTGAGGAGCTCAATTCCAAAAGGACTTATCAGCAAGCGGACCCGGCGTACGTATGCGACATACCTTAGAAGGCTCACGCGCCTGTGTATACCTACGCCGGGTCCGCTTGCTGATAAGTCCTTTTGGAATTGAGCTCTTCAATTATAGCCCCGGCTAAAACTTTTTTTTGTAATTTTTAGCCTCTCTCCAATTATAGCCCTCCTTTGAAATTAGAACATGACTCCATGGAGGTCAAACCAAATGTCAATAAAATGAAAAGAAAATGAATAAAATATTTACAAAAATTGATATTGGCGTGGGGGATCGAAGCCGCGCCTTGACCCTTGTAGATGGACTTATGAGTCAGGAAAGTCGCTCATATTGTCCAATTAGTATTAATTAATTAACATTAATTCTACCTTCTTATACTACTTACGTAAACAATACTTAATCTATGAGACTTGACCTAAAACAGAGCATGAAGTGCTTCTGGTCAGAGGCGTTAACCTCTTCACCACCGACCCGTCGGCAAAAGTCCCGCGAATGAACCCCACATTTATCCTTTCCCAGAGAGAATACTAATTACCTTACATCTTCGAATTATAGCCTCTCTCCAATTATAGCCGGGGCTAAAAAATGTTTTTTCAAAAGATAGCCGGGGCTATAATTCGAAGATGTACGGTATGACTAAAAATGGAATAATTTCAATAAATTGCTCTTACAAAACTACCAAGTGGTGCCAAATATTAATTTTTGTATTTTACATAGTAGAAAAGGGTCGAATATGAATTATTTTTGAAATTTTGAAAGATTTTAAAATTAAATTAAGGTTTTATTATTTGGAAAAGAATAAATCACAATGAAGACCCATCACACTTTCATTTGTCTCATCATTGCGGTTGCCATCAGGGTATGAGAATATTAATTACGATTGACATTTTCATTTAATAATGAATGCTATTTAAAATTAACTTTCCTATGTTAAATTATTAGATATATGCCGAAGCACAACTTGAAGAAGTTTACAATTTTTGTAATGGAATTCAGCATGAATCATACTTCGACTATACTTGTTGTAATAATGAAATGTTTTCATCCGGAATTAATTTGGTTAACGGTTGGAAAAATTGTGCTGCATTGAACAAAACCGAAGAAAATAATGTTAATGAGAGCATGTGGCGTATGTACACTTGTATTATTCAAGGTGCAATGAGTTTTCCCATTAATTTGACAACTTTTGCCACCTCCATGACTTCAACTTATTCCGAGGACATTAAGGAAAAAATTATGAACATTGTTGGTCAAACAGATCTTCAAGAAAATATTGCTGATGGTATGCAAATCAATTAATTATCAAGGAATTTAATTATCATAAAATAATGTTGATTCATTCAGCTGAATCCCTCACCATCGACCAATTAAATGCCATCAGGGTGACGTATCATAATATTGAGAGAGGGGTATTATTCTTGAATTTTTTTAATTCAAAAAATAATTAACGGTTAATAATTAATTAATTATTATTCTTCTTAAAATTTGGCAGGTATGTGAAGGAAAGTATGTGAAAAGAACACTCAAATCTTTGGTAAAAAAATCAAGACAAATTAATAATTAATTAATTAATTAGACCATGATCATTAAATTTTCAGACGAGTTGTAAAAGCAGCAACGATATGATACGAGAAAATCAACATTCAAGGGGAGACTGTTGTAACAATCAACAAATTCCAATTACTCTCACTTATCTACGTCGTCCACCATCCAAAGTAAATTAAAATTAAAATATTTTACAAACTGCTAACAATATTTTTGGTCTAATTAATTCCAAATTTTAGAAAATACAAACCTGTACACTGACCTGGATAGTGACAGGAGGCACAGCAAATATGCCTTTATCATCAGATGCTCGATTGACTTCAGAACAAATAGAAAATTTGAAGCAGTACAATGACGACATTATGTTCAATATGAGTGATGCTCAACAAACAGTAAAATATTATTTTCAATTTCATAATTAATTAATTAACTAATTGTAATTTTTACTTTTCAGTGTATTCAAGCCTGTACAACTGACAAAAAAGTTGAAGAAGCCCTATCATATGCTCAATTTAATTTCACCTTGGCTGAACAAGAAGCTTTAGAATTTTTACCAGAAAATCTTGCCCATAAAACATTAGAACATATGACACTTTTAAGTAATAAAACTTTACAAGAACAAGTGGATGATTTTCTCAATGCAAACTTGGAAGAAATTGTTTTACGTGGTATGTCGGCTTTTTCTCTGAATCTCCAGATTATAAATTAAATTAGGTATATATCTTTTCCTGAGGGTGACTGACCCTTTGAAAATAGAGATTAATATTTAATTGTAATTTAAGTAAACTTTCTAAATTGTTGTTTATTTAGAATTTACTTCATCAGTCAATATGACTTTGTTGAGACGACTCTTTACTACTTGTGAGGCTCACAATTTATTGACAAGACAAATTGAGTCGTCATTTTACGAGGTGAGTTCATTATGTAAAACCCCTTGCCACGTGTCAGTTGTCACAAATTTGTTTTTTTTTAATTTTTATCATTTATCAGTAAAGAGAAAAGGGTTTTTGTTATTGTTTTTTAAAAATAAAAAATATTTCATTTTTTTTCAATCAGATGTGCCGAGTTAAATGAAGGATTCTTGATTGTCTGGATCAACCTTGAACCTTGTCGTAAATTTCGTAATATTCTGGAAAATATAATAATTATAATTCAATTGTCTTGTAATTAACAAAAAAAATAGAATTATTTAACTAAATTGAGTACTAATTAATATATCGAGATTTCGAGAAGAGTTTGTTACAAGACAAATTGTACCGAGACCTTACAATTAACATTTACAAATGACACATTTTTTTGTAGTTATTTTTCAAATTACCTGTGACCACAGCCACATGTAATTGTACTAAAGGGTCGTTGAGATTTTTATCACCTAAAGCTGCATGCCAAAGATGAAAAAAAATGACCAGATCATTCTGCAAAATACTGCACTCAACTAAAATTCATTAAAATCAAATTTTTCCTATCAAGCACAAAACTTGTACAGATACTCGTATGTACATGACCCTTGTCATTAAAACTCTAGTTAAAAATAATTCTCACTCTCATATCACTCAAAGACATGGTTTCCCCCATTTTAAACTCACATTAGGCTAAATTAATTAAGTCTCTTTTATTATTATTATTTAAAAATGCATTCTGTCACAGAATTTTTGTCAATAAAAAAACAAATCAAGCTCAAGTGGAGAAGAATTTCATAATGAATATCAAAAAATTATTTCTTAAAAATAAAATAATTTTGTGTAAAAAAATAAAAGAATAGTACATCGAATAATGGTGGTACTTGTGCTAGGGGTCATTATAATTATTAAAGGTGATTACAACTTGTCATGTTGAATAATTAGGAGGTCCATGCTCAAGTTATTAGAAACTCATTATCATAATTACATTGGTCAGGACACACACAATTATTTCTTTTCCCTCCGTCCACGACAAAATATTAAATTGTAATTTTACAATTTGTTAATCGACTCAAATGAGCTTGTAGAAAATTGTACAAAAAAAATGATTGTCATCTCAAAGGTGATGAAATTCGTGACATGGCTAGAAAGAAATAGTAATAATTACAAGCAAAAATAAAGAATCATGCCGTGCCACGAAATTGTGCACACGAAAGGTTTGGAGAGCCGGTAGATTTTATGCGCGAGGACAGACTTGTTATCACCCGGGACCTGTTGTGTGTCCGCCTCCTCTCTCTCTCTCTACCTTTGGACACACACACATAAAACATGAAAATCTTGGAAGAAAAAAGTCAGTCTGGATTGTGACTTCAAGGCAGACAGGAGAGTTTCATACACTTCCGGTTCCCTTTTGTCCACTTGCCCGGCATAACAATTTTCTCTCTATCTGATTCTCACCACCTTTATTTTTATTGTGCAAGTGTAGTGTGAAGAAAAATAAAATTGACATCAAAAGAAATTGAATTACCCAAGACAAATGATTTTTATTTGGACAAATTTTTTCTGAAACCCTTTTCCTCTTCTTCGTCTCCCTTCTTGTGTGATTTCATGTTTTCCTGAAAAAAATTTAATTCTTTCCCTCTCATTAAAGTCCCTCTATTTAAAAAATTAAATTTTTTATTTAAAAATAAAAATGTCATTTTTATAATAATGACTCTGTGTATTTAGTGCAGTGTCCTTCAAAAATAAAGGAAAATTCGATTCGATTGGTGTACAGTGTATGAGGGGGGAGGAAAGTGTCTGTGATTTGTTTTTTGTTTAGTAAGTTGAATAATTTTGATATTGGGCAGTGTGGTGTGTAAAGCTCAATGATGGACAGAAGTGTAAATTGTGTCCTGGTGACTACAACGGCCATGACACAAAGACGTGTCATCAACAAGTCAACTCTATTAACTGTCTTTTGTACAGTTATAGCAGCCCTTTGCCTTTCTGTAGCAATTCTCCTCGCCATAAATATATACGGTACTAGACATCATCCATCATGTTATTATCTTGATCCCTTCCCACTTCTCACTTCTCACTCACTTCACACATTATAATATCAGAGAGATAACATGGCTCTCCCATTTTACAACATTGGAGACTTTATTTAAAAAAATTTAGAAACTCAAAATTTCTACTTGTCATATAAGTACAGACAAGAGTCTTAACTAGATGCCATAGTCATATTGGGGTAATGAGTTGCTGGGGCCCTTGGCCAAGAGTCCCAAGAGAAAGTCCGCTCACAAGGAGATATAAAAGATAAGAAGAAAATCTTCTCCCCTTACAAACATGACTGTACATCTACACATAGAGAGAGGGGAAACGATGAGAAAGATTGACATTCCCAAATGAGCAATAAAATAAAAGTTGCTCTTTCAAGAATCAAATGGTTCTCACTCGAATCATCATCATCATCATGATCATCAACTCCACAATATGCACAAAGGTGAACTCGGAGTCAAAAGTGCCAATTGCCACTCTCGACTCTTTTTCCCTGTAGCGTCCCTGGAAAGCCAATTCCATCTTTTCTCTAGGCTCAAATAAGACTAAATTGCAATTGCCCATTGTCATTTGTGAAAATTTTTCTTTCGTCTCTCTCTCTCTTGACTAGCATTTGATGTGATAGGCTAAAAGTTAGAAGTGTACATGCTGTGGACCAGATCTCCCATTATCCTCCCCCTCCTTCCCCATTTTATTTTCTTTGTCTCACTCGAGACGATCTGACCCATCTCTCCCCCTTGTCTATTTTATGATGTGCTATGACTATTCCAATGTTGACCACGACAATCTTTTCACTTGAGAAGATTGTGGCCATCAACATGAAAGAAAAAAGAACTTTGGACAAAGTCATTTACATGTAACAAGTTTACAATGGGACTTGACCTTTTATTTTATTTTTCTACATTTTTTTTAGGCCGGAGAAATATTTGCCTCACATCTGCCTGTGTTCGTACAGGTATGATTTTAAATTGTGCCCTTTTAAAATGATAGTTAAAATAATTTTGTCAATTTTTTTAAATAAATAAATTAGCATCTTCACTCCTGAGTGCAATGGACGTGAATGCAGATCCTTGGTAAGTTTAAAAAAATTAATTTAAATTAATTTAATAGAAAAATATGAAAAATAAGAGACAATTGACTTGTTTTTTTGCAGTGAGGATTTTTTTAGTTTTGCCTGTGGTAATTGGAACAAAAAACACGTGATTCCAGAAGACAGAAGCTCTATTTCAACGTTTGAAGTGCTCGCAGATAAATTACAAATAATACTTAAGGGTCTCCTGGAAGAGGCCTTGCAAAAGCAGGACTCGGATGCCACGAGAAAAGCTAAACATTTCTACAGGTCTTGTATGAATCTGAGTGAGTCATTTTTTTTCTTAAATTGTATTTAAAAAAATAAATAATTAAAGCATACAAGTCTAACTCAATATCATTTAAAAATCATTTCATGTTGTGACCTTGACGGGAGAAGGTGCCATAAGAAAAGTGGTAAGGTTTAATTTTTTAAAAAAAGATTTTCTTTGAAAAATAAATAAAAGTCTAGAAATAGAAATGACAACACATTTAATGGTCACAGGGCATAGATCCCATTACAACTTTAATTGATGAATTGGGAGGATGGCCAGTAGCTGAAGGTGATAATTGGACACCCAAACTCTCTCGGGAAACTTTAGCAGGGTATGATGATAAAAATGACCAATGTCATTTTTAATGGAAAAAAATAATATTTTTAACCATTAAAAAATTTTATGTTAGGTTCATCCGGGCTAAATTAAACATGGGAATCCCAATGGAACTTTGGGTGGGACCAGATGACACCAATTCTTCACGTAATATTATTCAGGTCAGTGCACTTTTTTTTGGAGGTCATATTTGAAGCAAAGCAAACCAAATTTTTGGGTATTTTTTTACACATGTATTTTATAATCTTCATATAAACTCTATATGATTCTGCATACTTATTTGAAAGTCTCGGTGTCCTAGCTTGAACCGTTTTCGAGAAAAA
>JAQIVZ010001713.1:0-28484 GCA_034700945.1 Arrhopalites spinosus
ATTGTAAAAAGAAAGAGAAAGAGCAACTCTAAATGGTCAAATGGAATGCGAAATGGAAATGGAAAGAGAAATGGAACTACTCTAAATCCAGCATAAAAATAAATATAATTTGAAAATTTTTAGAAAGTTTCGAATGTGCATATAATTCTATGTGTATCATACCTGGAAAAAGCGTCCACTCCAAGTCAGGAGGATTTTTCCAAGGTTTAACATTCTCTGGAACAGGAACAACTTTTAAAGTCTTATTTTCTTTAGCTGGAGTCGTAGGGTCAAGTATATTTGGCAATGAAATAACTAAGTCAACAATCTTGTCATTAACAGCATTAAAGTCAACGATAGCAGCTCGAAGTTGATCCCTCAGTACTTTTCCTTTATCTTTTAATTCTTGTGAGACTTCAGGGCCATTGTCTTTCTCCAGCTTGCCATCCCTATACAGTTTACTAACCTCGGCTGAATTCTCTTCACGAATTTTTTGTGCAAGATCTCTAGCATCTCGTAATTTTACTGCTTGTGCGTATAAAGACTGTAATTGCTGAATTTCTGGTCGAGGATTCACATCTCTTTTAGTAATAGAATCTTCGTAAAGGTCTCTACTTTTTATGACATGGTCAATATCAAGAACTGTAAGATACGAAAAGTCGCATAATTAATTATTAATTCCTATACGTCTTGACATTAACGCTCAACAACATTTTGTAATTATTAATAACAGGTGTTACTTTCGTGAATTGCAGTGCGAATAAATGCTGTGTTATATAACTTGCTTTTTTTTAAAAAAAATTACCTGGTTGTACACGCCCTGAACTTACACTACTGAGCCTTGACAAAGCCCAAGTACCCAATTCTTGACGACTGATAAAGTATTCACAAACACTGACGGGACGAAGAACAAATTTAGAAAGTGAAGAAATCATTTTAAAAGTCTATATCTATCTATAGTTGTGTCTTAAAGTTTAAAGTCAGTTGACAAGTAGGAAAGGAAGGATGGTAATTGTATGGAGGAAATTTGTTTGTATTTTCTTTTCTTCTTGTAAGATTGTTGACGAAGTGATGAAATGAATTGTTGTAGAAGCATGTAAATTTTCTTTTAGAATTTTGAATCAAGAGGAGGCAGAGGCTATTATTATGAATCCATTCTAAAATTTCAAAAAAAGATTGTAGTATTGAACAACATAATATTTTAAAAAAATATGGTTATATATTGATGGAAAATATTAATTAATTGATTATGAAAGTACTTTGATTCTTGTAAGACTTTAGGGGGAGGAATGGGTATGTATGTTCCTAATCCACCTGCTGCCTCCGATTCGGCAATGGAATACGGCTTTTCCTGTAATTCTTTGACTCTTTTCTTGTGAACTTTCCCACGATTGTGCTCTTGTAGAGCGTGTTCATCAATTAGATATTTTCTAAATGACCCATGGAAACAAGATAAATATTTTTAAAATTCATGTTCATCTCGAATCATAGAAACTCCAGAAGTCTCATGTAATTTGAATGTGAAAGATATACCATTACATATTTTTTGACACTTACGCGCAATGAATACAATAAAATTGTCCAGCTCCTGGTAAGTCTAAATCCAATGGTTGGCTCTCTAGTTTTTGTCTTTTTTCCGGCTCCAAATCCTCAAAAATTTGATCCACGTCCCTCCGCCGTCGTTTTGTCCGGTATTTTTTCTTTTCTGTCGTGATTCCTGAAATAAATGGGTACATTACAACATGTACACTTTTACAATAAAACAATGAATAAAAATAGTGATAATTGTCCCATACCTTGATGATATTTCTTCCGTTTATATGGCATGATTCCTAGAAATGTATGGTATAATTGTAGTCAATTTTATCAACGAGATTTCTCTAGTACTAATGATAATAAAACTAGAATGAAATTGGTCCATGCTGTTTTAATTTAAAAATCAAGTCCCCACACTTTCATTGAGCAACAATTGACTCTATGCGAAAATAATTAATTAAATGAGATTGGGATGCATTTAAATGAGAATGACAATCCAATGAATTTATATTAATAATGTGTATTTAATCATATAAATTAGAACCATTCTTGTTGTCAATTGTAATAATTACAATTATTATTATGATACACAAAACGTCCTTTTCGTCAATCATAGAATTAAAATAAGTATTTATAAGTACTTATTTTAATTCTATGATTCTATGTCGTCAATAAATTCGCAGTAATTGTTGTCAAACAATGTGTACATTTTTTCATAGATACTGATAAGTTATTTTTTTTAATAGCTTTGTCTCATATATGTGCAGTTCTTGTCATCATCAAAACTTGATTCACATTTACATAATTATATCAATTAAATATCCCATTCCGCGCTCCCTCCCTCATAGCATACTATTTATATGACAAACGACATAATATTATATCATTTTTGCACGAAGTTAATAATGTACAATAATATGATCGCTTATACTTCTCACAGACGTCATGTTTAATTATTTTATAGCCTAAATATAGATACTTTTTTGCTTTTAGTTACTACATATGTCCTATCCAGTAAACCACAGCTAATTCCTTATTTAAGATACCTTGTACTTGAACCTTTTAAAGTTATACATTATATAGTTGTAAAATACAAAAAGACATTATGTATTTATTTATTCCTAAATATTAATTTTAATATAATTTATGATTTTTATGTTGCACCTTAAATCCTATGAATATTACGAATTAAATATTCATCTAGGCATTTATCGTGATAATTAATTATGTCCACAATATATTTTGCAGTTTAACTTATTATTTACTAATTATTATAATTACATAATAGTCATGATAATCATAATTATGATTATTATTCCATTACAATAATAAGGTATTATTAATAACAGTATAATATAAGTTCCTACTCTACCATTAGAAAATATTGAATTGTAATCAGAATCTGATAAAAATGGTCTGGCCCTTTTTTGACATTTTGAAAAAACATGTGGACTCGAAGGGAGGAGGAAGATGTAACTTAATTATTTATGTAATGATTTGAATATCTCTAAAACTGGAATTAGAATTGCACTCGTTAAATTTGCGTTAAATTCTGAAGGTATTGTACTCTAGTCAACTCATTCCATATTATTATCGTTAGTTTATTTATTTACAAAATTTTTCTTCCCATAATTTTTTTAGAGTAACCTTGTTTAATGTTAGTTCAAATAGTCAAAACAATTTATATAAATAGCAATTAAACTCATTTGTAAGAATAATCATTTTAAAAAACATAACTATATAATTTAGTTCGCGCAGGATTCCATCCCTTAAAATATTCCATGCATACGCGACGGTGAGAATTGAGAATTACGCTAACAGAGATACACATAATTACAGAATTTGCTGTTAGAGTAGACTTGAATTTTGAATGAAACGAATTTCCGTTCTTTTATCTCACAGTAGGACTCCTACTGTAAAGTTGCTTTTGACAATTTGACCCTGCATTATTCAAGCATAGTACTTCCATAACTCAACTCCCCTGCCACTTTCACTTTCTTTTCACTGAAGACTCTTTAAAATTCTTTGGTATCGACACAAAATACATTGCTGGACATCATGTTATCATACAAAAACTATCCATAATATAAAACTATAAGATTTTGTATATATATATTGGTTTGAACCCCTGTAAAAAAATCTTTCCTGAAAACAGAAAATTATATATAAATAATACATCAAAACAAGACAGTAAATGAATATAAAACAAGATACATTTGATACCGAATTGATATTCTGGAGAAATTTTCTATTCTTTAAAAAAAATTATTGTTCATGGCGATGGCATGGCTTCATTTCTTTGACAGATCTGTAATTCTCTACAAGCTAGCAAAATATTGTCAAACTAAAATAAGTATATTATGTACTACATACATCTGGAAAAAGTGCTATGTCTTAATATACACAGTGTAATTCAAAACAAATGAAGTAAGAAGGGAACGACTACCTATAATGATAATATATTCGTATGTGTGTAATATGTATAATTGAAAGCAACCTGTAGTCTGTGTAATGTATTTTAGTCCATTATAATAATTATGGTGTTTTCATTTTATTGCAAATTGCAATACTCATTGTATAATAAGAATAATTCTACAGAAATTTGGCAATAAATTAAACACAATTAATCCATACAAGAGAGAGAGAGAGAGGTGTAAACAATAATTATGTAATCCGATATAACAAGAGTCCATACCAGTCTAACATGTATAGTAATTAATTAATAATTAATAATATAAAAACGTGATAGATAATAACTCTTTAAAATGGCCTTTCTTCAAAAAATTTATACAAACCACAAAGTAACTAATTTCAAACTTTATACACACAACAGACTCACAATAATTCTTGTGCATCAGCAGTATTTTCAACATAACTCATGTTAAAACCTAACCGTAGGCAATCTGTATATATAATTGTTTAAAATGTAAAACAAGTCACTGTTTCAAGTCCCACCGTCCTATCAAGTATCATCAACTAAGTAACAATGAAAAAGTCGTATTTTAATTATTTTATAATTATTTCATATCAAAATGTTTTAACAATCATAGGAATTATCAAGGTCAAACTCTATGACCTTGGAAATTATGACTATTACTGAAATAAATTGAAATGATCGTACAAGCGTAATGTAATCCGTGTTGTTGTCGGGTTCGACATAAATGCTCACAAAAAAACAAGTTTTGTAAAAAAAATCCGAGCCATATCGTGGTAAACGTAATAAAACTGACTGGCTAACTAACAGTAACATTTCATACCTGACAAAAAATATCAACGGTACATAATTAGAAGAAACAGTATTTTGAGTGGACAACAACAAAAAAAATGGCTCTAGTGAATATATAATATAGGAATAGCATCATATTTAAGTAAATAAAGAGTTTTCAAAAACAACTTATTTCTTTTTCTGTCCGGATAACATTTAACAACAAAAAAAACTATGGTTCTACTTACGTATTATGCATATATATCTTTAACTATTTACTGAACACAAAAAGTATAGAAATTTTGGATCTCGGCATATTACGATTTAAATATAACTTATAAAGTTATACTATTGTTACAATCGTACATTTTCTTAGCCGTATAATTACATACTTAAAATAAAATAAAACATTATATACTATAAAACTATATATAATAAGATTTATATTTTTTTTTAAAAAAAACGAAATAACATTATGTAGTTGAATGTGATAAGGACGTAGACTTTTCTTTTCATTTTTTTTTTGTTGCGGGATCTTGGCCTGTTTCAGTGTTTCTTAACTTAGTAACGACAATAATAATACAAAAAACAGCCTTACTTACTACTCTACTAGATTCAATTGAGTTTAGTAGGTATAATAAAAAATGCAGTAACAATTTAAGAATAATCTAATATATATATAACATTTATGGGGTCCATAATTATGTTTTTTGTTTTTTAAAAAATGCAGGCTAAAAACTTATTAAAGATAATAATTAAAGACCCATTCACTCTATAATATTACTTATTATATTATGTGTAATAAAAAAAATTACTTTTCGATCATTTGCAGCATAATTAGTGTTTAAAGTTTTCTGTTGCCCTTTCATTAAGTGGTGGACGCCTTGGACTTGATTTACATTTCCGAGAGTAATATTAATACTTCTTGTCAAAGTGTTTTTGTCCATGGAAAATATCACGGACAGTATATAAACATAAAATGATTATAGTATATAACAGTATATTTAATATTAACACAATGTCTCTTCATTTTCTTTCTTTTCTGGTTGGTACAAGAATCAAGTGCGTGTACGCCTCAAAAGAAATGAAGACCACGACTTTCAATAAAAACTACAATATTAATTTATGTATATATATATGTGTATGTACTTAACTCTTATCATTACCTCTTTGCACCTTTGGTCTACATTTAGAGGACTAA
The DNA here is from genome assembly GCA_034700945.1 of Arrhopalites spinosus. NCBI lineage: Eukaryota > Metazoa > Arthropoda > Collembola > Symphypleona > Arrhopalitidae > Arrhopalites > Arrhopalites spinosus. Next base: position 5,922 of record JAQIVZ010001713.1, read on the forward strand.
TATTGTAGTTACAACTAACTGTTTATTTCTTGCATGTCGTACAAAAGCTGTGCAATTGTACGCGAACTCTCAACATTGCTCATTGCAATCGAAGCCAACTGAGACTCGTATCCCTTCAGCATCCTAAATTAGAATAAAAAAAATTTAGTTATTACTTCTTATTTTTTTATGAATGATTGAGTAAAATATTAAATTAAATCGTTTATAATTAAATATATCTGTAAAATTAATTTTCACAGGGTATGTAAATAATTCTTGTAAAAAATAAACTTACCGTCTTCCCATAGTAGAATAATTTGCAATATTTTTTAATATTAGAGCGCTTGTGAGTCTTATACTTTTCGTTACTGGGCCCTCATTGTCATCCATCAATTCTTTACTGTTCATCACTAAAATTTTGAACATGTACTATTAATTATCTATAGCATGCATGAGCGTATAAAGAACAGTAATAATTTTCATATTGTTACAGTATTATTGTAACATGAAAAAAATCAGCAATTAAAATTTTGAAGTTAAATGTTTACTTACACATGAATTGCATAGCATGCCGTTTAATGGCGTGAAAAGCTGCGTTCGGTGCGTAACCAGGATGATGGGTAGGATGTTGAGGAGGTGGTGGTGCTTCTATAAATTTAATAATTAACATTAATTTTTTGAACTCATACGTTATTTATAAATAATACAACTGAGAACTGATAAGTATAAACCACAGTCTGTATCACATGTATTATGAGTTTAAAAGTACCAATTTTATTTCTTCTCCTATACAAAGATAATTCCAAGGCATGTTTACTACAATGTCTATCTTGTAAGTGAGTCATTAAAGAAAGACGCTTTCGCAGCAAAGGATCACATCCATTGGGTCCCCATTCACACCGAACTGTTCAAAATACAAAATTTTCTTTTTAAAGTACTACATTGAAATTATATATGACATAATGTCCATTTTCCAATTATACTTCTAGAACATCACATTTTAAATGGTAGTTTCATGAGTTTTTGTTTTGAAAATTCTTACCGGCATCTATCAAAGTTTCGGGAGTGTGAATTTTTGAAGCGTGAAGAAACACCTGTTTCAAGAAAAATCAAGAACATTAATCCATGAGGTTTTTTAACTCAATAGGTTTCATCCCAAATAAAAGCATAAATGAAATAGAAATTAAATGTATCTCTAGAAGACTACAAACTCTTTGACCAAAAATTCATCCTAATAATAAAAATGAATAAATGTAACTTCGTTAAAAGATTTTTTCATAAATTTTCAAAATATATACCTGTGTCGGTGAATTAAAGCGTTGACCACATCCTGTCCACTCACATAAATATGGAAATTCCGTACCAATGGGTTCAGTATTTTGGCCTGAAAGTTTATTTAAACTGATATTTTGTTGTAGTTGTTGTTGTAATGGAGTTTGGACAAGTGCTTGATTATGATTTTGTTGCTGCTGTAGTTGTTGTTGTAAATTTCCTTGCTGAGATTGTTGTTGTTGGGGCTGTTGCAAAATAATGATTGCTTTAGCCATTTGGTCATTGGATGAATTATGAGGTTTAGAAATAATAACTTGGCCCTGTAAAGGCGATTGTGACTTGGTTGTTGAGAGGTAAAGTTGTTGGCCAGAGGGTAAAACTAACTGTCTAGCAAATGTTAGTTGATTCTGAGGATTAACTGAGAGTCGTAGTTGCATCATTTGATTTGGAGCACTAGTATTGGTGAGGCCAATTGAGGGAGTAACACTGTTGCTATTATTACTACTATTAATACTTGTTGTTGTTGTTATTATTGAAGAGGAGGATGGTTGTTGTTGTTGTTGCAATGTTGTACCTGAATTTGTCAACGGTTTACTTTCATATGGAAGTCTCATTGGCGTCGTGGTGGTAGAAAAAGTTGGGGAAGGGGTTGTTATGGACGAAGAAGAAGGAAGTTGAGTTGATATTGATGTGACTGATGATAAAGCAGCCTGCAATACTGATGATTGCGTACTCGTTGAACCAAGACGATTGACAAAGTTTGACGAAGAAGAGACAACTACAGCGGTTGCAGGGGACAGTAAATTTCCCTCTGTTGATGGTACTGTAGTCGGTAAACAGCCATTTCCATTAACAGTCAGGTTAGGTTTCTTTGACGGTGGCTCTGACTCAAAGGCGGGTGATGAAGAGTCCTCCCCAGCACAGTGCGATCTCTTGATGCCCAACTGTTCAGGTGGAACGACAATTAAGTCACTTATTTGATTGAATTTTTCAAGGAGATCATCCATAAGAGAAGCATTAGCAGTTACAGTAGTAGTAGTAGAAGAAGTACAAGAAGAAGAAGAAGATGTACGAGGATGAGGAGGAGGGGATAAAGAAGAGGAAGAGTCAGCATGCAACTGAAGAGTAGAACCACTGGCACTACTAACATGACCATCACTACCACTACCTCCACCATGATATGATATGCCACCAGTCCCACCATTACCAACAATAACACCACCACCACTCATTAAAACGGTTTCATTTACATTTTTGGATGTGGAGGAAGATAGTAAAAGACTAGAAGAATCCCCAGGCATACTATTTGAATTAGTGCTTAGCATTTGTAATTGGGGTGGAGTAGCAGGAACATGTCCCAAAAATGTCACCTGTTGTTCGGTGGTCGAATAGAATGTCATCTGAGATTGAGAGTCTGCAGAAGACTCCAACACTGAATTTGTAAAATTACTACTAGTCTTCGCATTGAAACCGCCCGACGAGGTTGTTGACGTTGTAGTTGTAGTAGCTAGTCCAACTGAACTGTTACTATTGTCTTCTAATTTGTCCACCAATTCTAATCCTTTGTCACCTATCCGTATCTCACGGTTACTCATGAGTCCATTCATTGTTTCTCGTGGATTTACTTTCCGTTCCAAGAGATCAATCAACATTCCCTTTAATTTATTCTTCCCTTCCAACAGCTCGTCACTCATTTTCTCACCGTCCTTTGAAGACTCGTCCGACTAAAATTACATAATAAAAATTAAAAATCATTATTAGTTTCATTATTAGTACTTATTCATCAGCACTACATGATTGTAAAATTGATTCCAAAAAAAGAAATTCTAAAGGACCGCATTAGTCACTCAATTTTCAATATGTAGCTACGCTACAGCAATGTGGGAGTAAAAATTACATAAAGTAACTTACGCCAAGACCATTGCGTAAAATTCCTTGAAAAGACACTGGATGATGAGGTAATATTCGATTGTTTCCATGACCATCAGATTCTTCACTACTATTTATCGATGAAGATGCAGAAGACTCTTCAGTTTCCAAATTTCCATCGATACCATTCAATTTTCCGGTCTTTTTCTCTTTTGTTCCATCCTTGACCGTATTCTTTGGCATTGACTCTAGTTGTAACTTTTTCTGTTGTCTTTGTGCAACCTATACATGATACGATGAACACAAAAATTAATTCATTCCGGTTTTTTAAAGAATAACCATTGCTTCAAATTGAAGTCTTTAATGTATTTGTCATGAATAAAATAAACCATGGCTGCATTTTCCGTGCGAACGGCGAACGAAACGTTCTCGCGTAAGCGGGAAAAATTTAGCGTTTTCGCGGAATTTTCCTCAATTTTTTTTACAAAAAAAAGAGTCATGTTTTCGCGAAAAAGGTTGATATTTTCGCGACAAAATCTTAACCAAACGACCAATTTTGATAAGTAAAAACATGAAAAAGTCATCCGTTCGGGGCCTGTTCTCGCGGAAAAAAGTTCATGACCTTATTTTTTCCTAAAAAAACGAAAAAAAAATTGTTCGTTCGGGCCCGTTCTCGCGAAAAAAAATTGATAACCCTTTTTAGCTAAAAAATAAAAAAAATAGGGCTTTTTCGCGAAAAAATTGGAATTTTCGTTTCGCGAACTTTGACAGATAATGCAGCCATGAAATAAACCAACACATGCTTTAGAATATGATGATAGATTATGTATTTTAATAATATTAATACTGGTTATAAAACCTACAGTTTTGTAGCAAGCAAAGCATGTAGATAAACATTACTAAATATTGCATAATCATAATCATACAATACTTAAAAGCAGTATAGGCTTAGCTTTAATTACACAAGTACAGTCAAATAAATAAAAATATAAAGGATCACAAGCAAGCTCTGTCTAAATAATATTTTGCCTTAAGAATATACTTGTTTCTTTTTTTGAGAGCGGAAAATCCTTCATTGTCGCGTACTACAATTTATGCACGACAATATCAACTCATTGAAAAATATCTCACTCTTTTTTAAGTACAGTAAATTAATTAGTGTACAAAAACAACCTACTGTAATGAAATTTACTGGTTAGTATCACACAATAGTAGTATTGATTATATAATTCTGTCACTTCTATATGTAGAATTTTTTTACCTTTGACGCTAACAGACTTCTAATTGCTGATGATGTAGGGCTAATAGCATTCTTTACAGTCTGATTTTGTACTACTTTGACAACTTTCTTCTGCTTTTCAATCAAGCCAAATTAAAAATGCATATTTTAGTAATAAATTTCTTTTACATATACTTTTTCAAAATAAGTTTCATGTGTACACAAGAATATCCTCGTATCATTTTTTATAGAATGTAAGCTGACATATAATTAAATTATGCATTGTAGCTACACAATATTTCCCCATCTACCTCCATCACCACTTGGACTACAATTACAATTACGGTCTTGACCAAATGATAAAAAAAATTACATTGTACTTCATGAACTAAAAAAGTAAAGAAAGAAAAAAATGTGTGTACTTACCCCAGCAGGATTCTTGGCCTTTGGTGGTCTGGAAAGAGTTGCTTTGAGAATAGGCGACAAACTTTTGTTCTCTCTGGATGGAATGTGAACAGAGACTGGTAGTTGATTTACTGTAGCCACTACAAGAAATACAGAGGTTTTTTAACATTATTAAACAATTCATCTGCATTCAATAATAAAACGTCAAAAATAGGGTGTGTACAATGTTTCCATGAGCGTATTATAAATTTTGAATCAATCAGTAGAAGATAAGATAATACAGGGAAAAAAGGAATAAATGAGTTCACAAAAGTTACACACCTGGAGAGACAAGACCTGAAGAAGGTGTTGTAGTGGTTACAAGTGCTGGAGTGGGAATGGTACTTGTAGCAGTGACACTCTTTACAGAAGAAGGTGTTGGATAGATAGATATTCCTACTGCTGGGGATGTATTTGTGTTGGCTATTGTACTGGAAATGACATTTAAGGGTGCGGAAGATGCTGCCGGTTTTATTTGAATTTTTGGCCGGATCCCCTCTGTAAAAAATTGGAGAGAAATGAATTTAAAATATTTTTCAATTCAATGATTTTGTGCAGTTTTAGCAGAAACGTGACAGGCTCAACTTTTATGCTCCTGTTACAAATGTCAACTCTGATGCTTCCCAAATTTTATATAAATTAATAATATGTAAAATATGTTCAAATAGGTTACCTATAAAAGAGAGGGAACTTCCTCCAAAATGTTTTATCACTGGTCCAACCGTGGCACCATAAGCACACCTGGTATGACAAACAAAACATGATAAAAATGAGGAAATCATATGTACTGAATATTTAAAAAAAATTACAGCATCTTTGCAGAAATTTTACATGTAAATTGATTAATATACTTACTTGACACATTGAATGAATTGTTCAAGGGAAAGAACAGCTTGTGGATTTTGTCGGGCAGAACAGTACATTCGGTAAGATTCGCCTTGTTCAACTGGACATTGATTATCATGTCAAGACCAAACAGTTTGAATTAAATAATTATTCAACGTTATTAAAAAAGTGCGTCATTGTAACAATATGTTGAATGGCATATTGTCATTCAACCATGACGTACTTTTAATAAACTTTATAATTAAAATGATCAAAATGAAATACTTACTTGAAGTGCCCGAAGTGACTTCAAAAGCTCCTTTAAGCCAAGCTATTGCCCAACCTTCCTCACTTAATGTACCTCTAGACGTAACTAGCGATAGACTAAGAGACGGAATATAAACTTGTTGATTTAAACTTTGGTTTGACACTACATTTGCACTTTCACTGACATTTGAGGTTGACAATGTTGTTGCCGTTGTTGTTGTGGGTTTATTCAGTGTTGATCCAGGTGTACTTGAAGGAAGTGCTATGGTTGTATTATTACTATTGACTGGTAAAGCTGTAGCCATTGTAGTTGTTATAAATGTACATGATGAATTTGATGTTGTCACTGTTGACATGTTCGTAACACTACCACTGGCTGTGGAACTTGTTATAATTCCACCAATACCATTTCGAGGTTGTGTATTCAAGCTTGTATACACATTATTATTGGCTAAAGTAGGTTTAAAGATCATGCCTGGGACATTATTATTATTCAATCCTCCCCCAGACTCGCCTTGTCTATGTTGTTGTCCAGGCTGTGGAGATGGTGAGGGTGACTGTGACTGTACAAAATGAGCAATTGGTCCTTGAGGAGGAGGACCCGGTGAGGGAGCTGGACTTAAAGATAAAGAGGGGGACAATGCAGGTGAGGGCACTTGTACATTTGGATTATTACTTGAATTTATATTATTTGGTTGTTGATGCTGTAATTGATGATGTTGTTGCTGTTGTTGTTGTTGTAATTGTACATGAAGTGCACTCATTTGAGTGGCAGAGGTATTCGAAAATGACGGCACCGGATTATAATTTGAAACCAGGGAGGTGGATGACGAGGGTAGACTAACATTTGGTTTATTAGTTACATTACCTACCATTGGTACTAAGGACTGAGGAAAGGACGGTATGGGGGAATGGCTAGTATGTCTTGGTATACTAACGACTGGGGCTGTTACTACTGTATTTCCGATTGGTGTTGACACAGTAGTCATTCCAGACACTGTCTGACTTATTGAAGACGATAGTTGCTGTTGATGAACAGCTGCACCACCCTGAGTAATAGTTGCGGGGTTAGACTGTGGAGTTCCAGTGACTGTTTCAACGACTCGCATTAAAATACAACCTTTAGGGCCATAGCTCTGTGCCTACAAATACAAAAAAAGGAGAATAGATTTTAAATACACATGGAATACAAAATATTTTTAAGCAAGTTTATTATTAGTAGTTAATAATGAATAATTATAAGCACACTTACTTCAACAGTGACTAGTGAGACCAGTGTAGCGACGGAACCATGAACTCGAGCTAGCTCATTACAGATAGCTTCACCAAGACCCGTCATGGACAACAAACACTCTGTGTAAAGAACATACAAAGTGAGATTACTATTCCAAATTATTTGATTGAGTAGCGGGTCAATAAACACAAGTACATAAATTGATAGCCTTACCTAACGTGTAAATTAACAACATGATATCACTGATAGTGAGTAATTCACACAGTCTTTTAAACACGGTCGTCCTAATGTATTGTTTAAAAATTTCCTCATTTCCCTCTTTCTTGCACAATTCTCGAAGACTTTCCAATGATCGAAGTATACGAAATCGATCCGTTGAAAATAGTCCATTGGTTACCAAGCTGAGAAGTCGACAACTAATTGGATCTATGGATGGTTCTTTCAGTTGTACATGTTGTGCTAGATTCCCCATCAAATCTAGCGATAACTGTGGTATTGTTCCCCAAGAACAGTCTGCTCCTATTAACATGAACCTACACAAAGAAAGAAGGAAATAGAGATATAAAAATAAAAGGATACTTAACATCAAGTGTAAAAATTGCATGCCATTGATCAATAATTCACATGATAAATAACAAAATAATAGAACTAGAGTATATAAATATCCGTGGATAATTTTATCAAATGATAGAGTCATTTGTTGATATTTTAAATTATTTTACAAACCTCATTAATGTTGGATTACTTGCCATCATTAAGGCATTGTCTTCTTCAAAACTGAGATTTCTTAAAATATTAGTTATCTGAGTAATACGTCGACCTATTTTATCATCACCACTTGCACTTTTCCGTACGAGGTACAACATTTCTTGTTGCAGATTAATGGCAGGAAAAGGATTTGACGGATTGTCACTTTTAACGCCCTTACAAGGGCATTCTTGGCAACAATCTAGTAGTGTAACACCACTACTATTATTAGTAGATTCATCGGATTCCCACGTGGATGAGATTCGTTTTCGGTTTGCTATAATCCATCGTTCTTCTTCTGACAGGTCGGGATCATCCTCTCTTCCTTCAAAATATTCTACACACTCGTCTTCTATTCCTATACTATGATTTATTTTGTGGACAAAACATTCACAGAGCAATTGTCGTGACTCCTTGTCTGACACTGTGTCCATCCAAAATTCGTTATGATTTAATCCTCGTCCTTCTTGGTAAGTCTCTTGCATCAATTCCCTCAAATGACCTGAGAAATTGTTTTTAAATTAAAAACCACACACTTCAGCAGTCATATTTCTTTTTCAAGAAATAAAATGGAATCTAAGGAATCGACGATATGGATTAAATGAAATACTTACAATGATTGTAGACACCAGCATGAGCTAATAAAAGGTCCAGTATCCTAGGGGCTTTGGGAAATTTAAGGACATGTTTTGTCTCGTGAGAGAGCAGGGTACAAATACTAATGGCCAAATCTTGGTCCTAGAATAATATGCATAAAATTTATTTGATATACATTTGAGAAATATATAGGTAATGTCTTGACTATACTTTACTGCCTGTGTAATACAATATTTTCATTAATTGTGTTTTTTTTACATTTTAGGTAAACTTGAATTGAACTTACATTGGGTAAAGGACTTTGAAGGGATAAAAGGAGACGGTCATAGTCAGCACCTAATTTTTACGTGTAAACAAATACATAATTTAAATTAAAAACTTGCTTTCGTAGTTATACATTGAGTTAATGGTACAGACACGTATTTTCATTGTCATACTACCAATATAAATAATGCTTACCTTCTAATAAACGTGTAGACATGCCAAATTGAGCTCGATTCAAGTCAGTAAGAGGAATTGATGGATTGACATGAACTGGGCCGGGAGTGATACTTGTGTGGGGAGTATGGGTAGGTTTACTGGGAGTCGCAGTATATCTTCGACGATGGCGAAAATCGTCATAATCATCCTCTTCTTCATGACGACCGCCATCCACATCTTCACCCAAGTAGTGAATTTTTTCATATAGTTCTAAATATCTGTGGCACATATAAACATTTTAATTGTAGCAAGAGGTATAAAAGAGTCACTAAAATATATATATATATATATGTATCAAATAGATTTTTAATTCTTTTTTTTGTTTGTTAAATTTACTTGAGGTATATGATTTTTAGGGATAATCCTCCATTAACGGCTCTTGGTAAGTTGAAATGTTCTACAGAAATAAAATTTTAAAACATGTTATTGACTATTTTTTAATGTTCCCATTTTTTGAAAAGAGTATTCTCTTTTGCAATTTTATATGACATGCATTGAAATGTGCAAGTTGTCCAACAGAAAAGCTGAAATGACCGAAATAAAGTTAGTTGAACAATTAATCTTACCCAATAAATCATCCCACTCATTTCGGATGTTGATCTATTAAAATAAAACGGTCATTTTTGTGTTTACTTTACAACACTTTTCAATCTTAAACAAATTTATAACAAAGATGAAGCGCGGCGCCTCATATCAATGAAACAAAAAAAATGAATTAAAAAATTATTATAATTTATAAAATAATTGACATGAAATGTGTTGAAAAAAGTTGTTCGTACCTTTTCCCAACCTCCATGAGATGTAACGATTTGATATAAAAGGTATAGATCAACTTCCTTTCCATTAATTTGTGGGATTCCTTTCCACTTTAACCTTTTAACAAAAACAAAGAGAGAACCAATGAACCAAGGGTTGAGATAATTATTATAAAGACACAATAGAGAACTTTTAATGTGTAGTTGCGGTGCGAAAAAAAATAAAAAGAATTGACGGGGTACCCTCGACTTTCATGGAATTGTTCAAGATCCCGTAAAAATCCCTTCCTCGCGTTCTCGTACTCTGGGTCAAGTTTAGCTCCCATAATGGTTTTGTCGACGAAGATGTTTTGTTGATCCAATTTTATGAACGATATCAGTTAACTTGCTGCATTGTAAAAATGCGAGTAATTTTTGACGTTCCGCTTCTTTTTCATTTCGGTAGTTGCAATAAAAAAAATCACTCTGAATGAAAACTTCACAGCATTCACAGCAACAAGCACACAAGGGTCATCCAACGCTCTTAGGATCCCTCTTAGTTCTCTTCCATACAAACTTAGAAAAAAAATACATGTCGTATACACACCATTGTCGTACATACCAAAACAACACAATTTCCCACTCGCACACCAGAGGACATGGCCAGTCACTCCCCGTCTCCCTGAGTATCCCTTCACCCCAGTTTGGCAAGCACAAAAAAAGTCGTGTGAGGTATTTTATCCATTTGTTTTACACAATCAAATATCCATATGTTCTGGTCATTACCACATGCTTAAATTAAGTCTCTCTTGTCATTTCCGGACCAAGGGCCGTATGCAGTATGTACATTACTGTAAGGGACATTCATTGCATCTTTTGAGGAGACTTCCGTGACGTCACATAAACGCGCGGGCAGTAATACTTTGTTGTTTGGGATATTCCCAATACATGAACAAGAGTTTTAACACTATACTCTTCATGTTTCCCAATAAGTAAATAATGATCAATGAGAATTTTTTGGTAAACATAAGTCCTCACTCTCCATTAGAGAGATTAAGAAGGATTTTATAAATGTAGTTACATAGTAGTCAGATTAAAATGAAGAGTTAAGGACCTGGAGAGATTGGTCATAATATGGTTTTACGTGAGCAAGTACATATAGCAGTACATACTAAATTACTATACGCTGTCCTTCGCAGCAATGTTTCTACTCAAACTATCTTTACGTGTGCGGGCTCAAATTAACCCTTAGACTGTCCCTGAGGGTACAGAGCCCTTTTTATCGTATTGACAAAACAATTAATCCATAATCAATATCATTTGACCATTACAACAAAGTATTAGGGGGCATCCATCAACGACGTCACCCTCGAGGGGGGGGGGGTCCCAAAAAGTGACAGGGGGGGGGAGTACTCGTCCAAGTGACGTCGTCGGGGGACAAGAAAAAATTCGATTTTTTTATCGAAAAAACTTGAATTTTTTGCTCGTTTGGGGCATCGCTTTGCTTAAAATTTTCTGTCTTTGGCAACAGTTTTTGATCAATTAAATTGAATTCATCGTTTTGATACATTTATTCGATATTTCAGACCTATTAAAAATTTTAAACTTCGGATTTTTCGGACTTCGAGGTCAGATTTTGAGAAATTCGAGTCCGAATTCGAATTTTTGAAGTCAAAAAATTCAAATACCGAAAACCAAAATTTTAAAAATCGAAATTCGAAATTGGAATGTCGAAAATCGACACTTAATTTTCAAAATTCGGTTTTCGGTATTTGTATTTTTTTCAACTTCGAAAATCCGAATTGGGTGTTGAATTTTTCTATTTGTGGTCGAAATATTCGAATTTCATAAGCTCATTGATGACTTATGTCAGTTATGTCGATGTGCATCAATGAAAATTTTTTTAGAAGGGTCTTAGAGCCTTAAATAATAGGTGACAAAAAATGGGTGACAAGGGGGGGGGGGGTTAAAAAGTCGTTTTTTTGGGTGACGTCGTTGATGGATGCCCCCTTACATAAGTTATAGTAACAACTAGAGCTTCCAATAATTATTCAGCCTCATTATCCTCCTTTTAATCAAGGATAGTTAAATACATAGGTTCGGCTGATGGCATAGAGTTGATTTGAGGGAGAAACGAGGAGGGACAATCCCCTAGTGTGACGTAACTGACCGTGCAAAAATGAAATGTTAGAAAAATGTCCAATGAGAACCACAAAGTATTTCACAATAATAATATAGTGTCACATCATTGTTACACTGCATGCAAATTGTAATTAAAATGTTTATTTACATGAAATTCTTGTGGCACAAAAGAGAGTAAATATGTCAGAATCATGGTTTTTACGAGGGGGTCCAGGAGAGTAAAAACACAATGTCAACACAAAAAAAAGATTCTTCAAGCACCACCAACTAATTGACAAGGATGTTATTATATCACTTGTATAAAAATGATGGTTAAAGTTGCCGAAAAATCACAATTTAAATTGACTACTTTTGTCAAATTTCCATTAAGATGAAGGGGAGAATTCTCTTCGCGCTATTTTTACACGGCCAGTTACGTCACACTTCATAGAGTGACCACCCGTTTCCACCCCCAATATCTTTAGAATGGCTATCTGCAGCTCCCTGCTTTTAATGTCTATTTGCACTGTACATTATGCTGGCGAATTATCCCAAACGACAATTAAGTATTGTCTGTTTCTATTCCTAATAACAAACTAGTTGGTATTAATACTATTCACAGGTTAAAATTTCAAGGTTCTCTCCATTCTTTGTGGAATTTTGCATAGGTACTTGCTACCACCAAAAATCTCCAGCATCTTCCTACTAATTTTTATGGACGTAAGTACATAATAGATTTATTTTTTTCGCACCGCAACTACAAAGTTCTTTATTGTGTCTTTATAATAAAATAATTATCTCAACACTTGGTTCTCTCTTTGTTTTTGTTAGGACCTAAAAGGTTAAAGTGGGAAGGAATTACTTTTGAACCAGCATTTGCAGTTTGCTTAGCACATGAATCTAATTAGGATATGATAATTTCCATCTATGAATATCTTCAGTGGTCAGTGTGATAATGGCCATTTTCACTGAAAATTTTTCAGTAACATATGTAAAATATGTGTTATGTAAAAAGAAACAAGAAAAAAATAGTCATCTTATTATTTTCTGCTGGTTTGATATAAATGTGGATTATTGCTTATCATTAAACACAAAAAGGAATACACAATTTACACTTAGTAGATGCATGAATGTTTATCGACTGACTTATTCTCTCTCAACCAACAACAGTTAAAATGTATAGAGGTATTTAATAATTGTAGAAGATAAATAATAACAGAAAACAATGAGTATATATTTGACGACTTGATTCATATTTTGAGATTTCAGCGTTTACGGACCAAGAAAAACCTTAATTTTATATATAATCAATTTTTGTTTGTAAATATACAAATGCGTAAAATTGTAGATCTACTTAAAAATTTTTTTCGTAGTTACAATAGTTTTACAAATGTAAAAAACTTCAAAAAAGAGAAAGAAATTTTACATCTAAAAAATCACATTTATTTTATAATTAACTGAGACTCTAGTACTTTAGTCTTCCAGTTTTTTTATAATTAGATTATATCCGGTATAATGTATTTTTTATGACATTTTGACCAAGTCATAGACATTACATCTAATAGTACAATCATCAGTATTTGATTGAGTAATAAATGGTATTTATATTGAAATTCTTTCCAAATCTATTCTACACCCAGAAATTGTCCGCCTCAATTTCCTTCCTTTTTTTGGTAACAAAAAATGCTCTTAAATAAATATAATTGTAATACATAATTAAATATATTGCATGCCAATACTTGAACTTTTGGCAACATGAATTTTTTTTACATAGAGGAAGCACTACTACATTACATCATGTTTCAAGACATTTTACCAATCGCATAAAAAATAATCTTTCGAGTCTTATTCAACAATATTACACAGTAATACACGTACATATTACATATGGACAATCACGATTTAATGTACTAACACCTAAATTCAAAACAACAAAATAAAACATGTGTTTCTGTGTAAGAAACTTTCATACATAAAGCATATTTAATAGAGCCTTCATTAAATGAAGCTTTTTCCTCAAATGATTCTTCAGTTTCAGTACTTAGTAACAATCAATTAATAGTAATAATCAAAATTACTATCATTACCCTTTACGTTTCAATATATTTTTTAAAATTCAAAATTAGATGGATTATTTGTCATATCGTTACATAACAAAAAAAACTCTGAAATTTCTATTACATACAAAATAACATTATTATAACAACAATTCTTGAACTGCACATCAGTAATATATTATTACATCTTATTTTAAAATCTCATGATTGATTACAATTTTACACTATGTAGCTAAAATGTATTTTATACTCCAAATAGTATCGACTATACTTATTCATGTACTCTCACTAAATTTTCAAGAGCAATGACAATGATCACATTATTTTTTTTCTTCTTTGTTTTTGTTATCTTTAGCAAGAAACATTCAGAAAAACTTTGTATTTCTCATCAATTGTTTGCCTGACGTAATTCGTCGGCTACAAGAGCTGTTAAATAGACGTCATTGTATATTTCCATATGTAACAATAAGTACGATGTTTTTTTTTGGATGCACATCGTATTTCAAGTATCAATTTTTTTATACAATAACAAGGAACCCACAGCTTTACATATCACTAGTTCTGTACAATTGTTTTTTAAACATTGAAAACATTTAATATAAAATATTTTAAAATGTTAAAAATAGCTAACCTACTTGTGTAATTTCAATAAAACATAACACAGCTAACCATGCTGTGTGTACATGTTCGACATATTTTTGTACATACATAGGAGTAATAGTCTCTCCTATGCATTGTACTTATCTACACAATACGCAATTTTTTTCACCTTCAAGATAAAGGAATACCTAACTTTGCGAGGGCAATAGCTTTTCGTAATCGAACTATCTCCCAGTACGCATCTTCAGTGGAAGCCTTGACCAGACCATTCTTCATGTAGCGTAGGTAATTTAGAAGCTCACAAACAGCCGCAATCTGGAATACACAATAATCAAAATTGTAATAATTTCCTAAATCTCATTACCCATGTCTTATAGATGAGATACTATTTCTTTCTTTTTAACTACATTCCAATACATAGAAATAGGTACTTATTGTCGTAAAATTAATGACATTATGTACAGGCTTCTTTCGTTATTCATAATATCATTTAGCAAGGAATATATCTTGAAAATAGTAGTTCTAACTCACGCGATCCCGACAAATTTGTGAAATGCCAAACCATTCATCAGAGTCAAATGCAAACCGCATCCGATAATTACACACACGTGGACAGCACATCAATGCACATTCACTAGAATTTTTTTATTAAAAAAATGACAAAAACAAAAAATCAAATTAGTATTCAACTAAAAAAGTATACTCCTGCATATATTTTTTTAAAATCACAACACAAATAAATTCCACGTACGTAGAAACGTTAAGCTTATCCTTTTCTGGTACTGGTTCTACCCAAATGGAATTTTCTTCAATGGCCTTCTGTAAATTTTTGACTAAGCCTGCAGCAATAAAAAATGATATTATTATTATTGAACATTTTGGTGTAACGAACATGTGTTTGTTCCAAAGTGAATTTTCAAACTTAAATTATGAGACAAGATTCTTAAGTACCTTCGTTGGGAAATGAAAGACAGGGCTCAATATCCTCAGTGTACTAGAATTTTTAGAACAAATTTCAATAAATATTTAATACAATGTAGTACGGTCTAAAAAGTTTGACACGGTATTTATATTATCTAATTACCATTTTTTGAAGAAACTGACTATTATTATTATTATTGTTGATTGATAATGTCGGTTCTTTACGCCATAAAGCAAACATGGCATGCATAGTTGGATCAATTTCACACCGTTCCAAGTCGTCAGTTACTACGTCATTACATTTGTTCTTCACTTTCCTGTTGACAAGCAAAAAAAAATACATAAGAAAATCATTAGTCACCTTGTGTAATAAATAAATAAAACTTTTCAAAATCCCAAAATTTATCTTCATAAAATGTAGTCTTTGAGACATTATCTTTGGTATGCAAAATAATTAATTACAAAAATATTAAAATATCATTTGAAATGTGAGCTTTGGTTTGCAATCCCATTTTATATAAGTTTAAATTTTATACACACAAATAAAAAACTGAATTCATCTGTGTACGCTAACATGGAAAGTTGCATCATACTGAAAGGTCAATTTTATCAAATGTACCACCCTATAAATTCCAAAAAACAGAATTATTCTCTACAGAGCGCCATCATCATCATATAAGGTGATATTTGTATGTATGTTGAGCCTAATTAACCACATACTTAGAATACCACTAAAAATGTCAATTATTATCATCATGACCTATAAGTATAAATAAACATTTAACATTTCATATGCAGTCGAGAAATTTTGTCAAGTTATGAATCCCAAGAGTAAAAGAAAAGTCATAAAAATAGACTGTAGCATTGATAGACAACTTTTAGACGGAAACTTTATTGATAAAAGTATATTTCCAGCTAACCTCGATGAAAATATCAACCAATTCTTTTTGTTCTATATTGTACATGCATAATACTACTTACACGCCATCCTTTCTCATTTTGCATGTTGTTTTCATAATAATCACTGTTTTCAGCAGTAAAGCCGTATTGTTCAGTGAAAAAAACGTTGAAAAAATTACATCATATTTAATGTATATAATTTTATGTTGAGTTTACTAAATATCTACAGGCACAAGTTTGTCGGTATTAAATGTATCTTTCTGTAGAATTCCAGAACAATATTTAACATTAAAAAATGATTGCTGGAAGTGCTAAAGAAACGTTGATCATTCTGCCACTCTCTTTCTGTTTCTCTTTGTGCTCTGCTACGACTACCCTTGTCTTTGAAATATATTATCTGTCATGATGAATATCATGTTAGCAAACTATTGTAAAAATAGTTAAACAAGAACACACTCTACATAGCATGTAAGTACACTGGGGAAATTAAACCAATGGTACACTTTTGGACGAAACCATGACCATGGCGTATGTTATTTTTGTTTGATGATAGGCTTTTGGCTTTCAACAAACAGTTCAGTCAGAGACTATAGCAAGAGTAGAGTGATGGTTGGAGGCACAAAGGCATTCGTTCATTTTTGGGTTTGTAATTCTACATTACATACCTGACATAATTATAAAAGCACACAGAAATCTACCACTTGAACATCATCATCCTACATATTAGTACATATATTATTTACATGTAACATTAAGCTCCATATTACTGCATATTTATTTACTATTTAGTGATATGCACGTATTTATATGTACATGGAATTTAGATCCATTAAAAGGAAGCAGCCTAAAATAGTTAAAGTTTGTAAAATAAATATTACAAACGGCCTAGTTTACATTCGAAAAGAACTGTGCAGTAGTAGCTTCACATATTGTGTACACCTTGTGTACAAAAAAACGACAAAAAACAGTAAGAAGATGATCATTAGGAGACAAAATTTACCCCTGTCAATAATATCACTTTTAAACAAGTGTAGGCATAGGAAATGGATAATGCTCACCTCAATGCCATATGAATTTGATGGTTAAATATATTTAGCATGAAAAACAAAGAGAAAAATTGTACTTACTCCTTTCCATTGGTTTCCTCATCACTTCGACCATACTGGAGATGATTATGAGAAGGGTAACGTTTATGTTGTTTCTTAAAAATTGAGATTCCGTTTCCACCGGGACCACCTCTTTCTCCTAAATTTGGTCTAGACGGCGTGGATGTGATTAAAAGTGTTTTGAGAGCAGCCACTTCAGCCTGTAAACCATCTAATTGTAATCTAGCTTCTTTCAAACTTTTCTCGGATGACACTTCCTTCATCTTAGCTTCCTTTACCATTTTGTGTGCCTCCTATACATTTAAAAAGTTTCTTTAGTAAAAATGATGTAACACACAATAGACAACAGTTGTGTATATTCATACATGCCATTCATAATTTGTGTACCTTATATCTGAAAGTTTTAATCAGATACAAATTACTCATAAAATAATTTAAAACACATTTCATATTAATATGTACACAACTTATGAGCAGAATGTATTGTATTGAATGTACATATTGTCTGTATGTCGTATAATGAATGCAAGTGCACATTGCTACACAAAATATATGTACATGTGACATGTACATACATTATAAGATTGTGCCTCTATGTATTAATTATGGGTACATAAAACATATGTACAACTTACTTCAAATAAGGAAGCAGTAAGATCTTCTAGTTCTCCTTCGACTTGTTGCCTGATGTCTAAAGAGAGAAAAATAATACGATATCAATTATTCACTTTGTCCTTATATCAAAAGAAATGTTTCATCGTTTCATTTCACTCCTCAAAAAAAAATGTTGCAAGTAATTTTTTTATTAAAAGGCAATCTTTATTTACCCTTGAGTTTCTCAACTTCAGCATCCTTGTCCTTTAATTCTCTCTGTGCTTTCCTCAACTCTTCTTCTAGGCAGGCCCACTTGTCTGGTCCATTGATCATTTTATCCTCTTCTGAATTCGCCTTATCACTAGTCGAAGCGTCTTCATTACATAATTTCACACCATGTGGAAGACTATGACTTTTTAAATGACGTCGTGAAGAATCTCCCTCACCACAGTCCACTCCATTTTGACACTTGGTACAATTATTACAATCATCTACAGCACTACCAGTCTCTGTGTCGTTGGATTCATTACAACTACTACTGTACGAGCATAGATCACCAACAATCGGAGTCACTGAATCCAGACTAATATTGACACTATTTATATTTAATCTTGGCGGAGGGGTCTTTGACTTTTCTCTAGTAAAATCAACTGGTGGAAGCTTTGATGTGATTATTAACGACGTTAAATCAGTTTCATCATGATCACTGGTCACAACAGAATAACCATCATTTTTCCCAATTTCTTGCTGATGCTCATTCTGCTCTGCATCAGCTCCTTCTGCCATATTAGTAGTTGTAATGGAGAGAGTAGAATATTTTGGCAAAATTCGTCTTCTTCACTCGTGCAATATATTAGTTGAAGAAAACACTACTTAAATTGAACAACAATCATTAATCTGTAAGATATTTCTATTGTATGTCTTTTTTGCGCAGTCTAATTTTCTAATAGGTTTGTACACTGATAAACTTTTTCGTCCTTTACATTTTCTCAGATCTTTCTAGTACAGTGTTATTTGTATTTTTGTCACAATTTGGCCACTGAGAAGTTGAAGCTATGTGTTTCTTGAAAATACTGACAAAATTTAATATTTAGTAGTAGTCGTAGTAGATAGTAGTTTTGCACACACAATTATTCTTTGCAAAGGTTTGGTCTATAGACACATCAACTAATTGTGGTTGAAAATGTCTTTATTCTTTTTTTCGGAAGACATGTTTGTTTACAGTCATAAAATTTTTGAATAAAGATATTAGTTTATGTAGAACAGTTCGATGTGATAATAAATAATAAAAAATGTATGGAAACACTGGTGGGTTCATACAACACCGTTTTGTCCTTTGAATTCAAGTGACTACTGGTAATCATGATTACTTATAGAGTACTTATAGATTCCTTTTTTTTAAAAAAAAAAAACATTTGAATATTTTGTAAACTCGAATATTTAAGACAGTCAACAATAAACTTGTATGTACAGCACCAGAAATAAAGATTACACACAAGTCACAAGTACCGATGAGGGATGAAGCCAGACGTTAGAAGTAAGTAAGCAAATTAAAATGTTTTGTGAATGTCGGATGTATAATTCTTTGCTACTTTTGTTGTGTATGATATTTTCTCCTTTAATGTTCTTGTTGAGTCTTCTTCGACCATGAGATTATCTATTTTGAGCTGCAAACGACGAAAGACCTAAAGTCAACAAACAAACATTCAAACACCACATAAGTTTACAAACTATGAATCATCTCCCTCATAGTTTTTATCCATAGTAAGTATGAATTCCATATAATTTTCAACAAAGTGTAGACCGATTATCCACTCGTGTACTACTACAATCATCTAAAACTGACATAAATAAACTTTGTAGAAATCCTGTGGAAATTAAAATCCATCCATTTGGCTCTACAGTGTACTTGTATTGGCAGATATTATCATGTGTTGTTATAATATGTAAATACCACAGAACTACAGAATACACTTTAGACTTAAGGAATGTCCTAGTCCTGAGCTAGCTTTTATTATTTATTCAAAAGGATATAATATCAGGTATAATTGTCAGAATTTTCAGCCTTCAACCTCCTTATAAAATGCTATGTTGTCCATAAGTAAATACAAATATGTAAGTAATTCAGAGGCAATAATTATTTGAGTATAATTGACATGTTTAAAACTATCATAAAACTCCCGATGAACAATAAAACATATACCTAGAATTCGATTTGTATGAAGGTAAATATTATTTACCTTTTTTAGTTGATGACGCTCAAAGTTATAGTAGTTTTTGTTGTTTGAACAACAAAATCATAAATGTCATTTAGTAGTGCAAAGTTCACTATTTTAATAATAAGATAAACTAAAGTAATAATAGAATAGTAAACAATGAATTCCTATTTGATATTGTGTCGCATCAACTTCCTGACTTTATAAATAAATATCAAATTCTTATTCATGTACTTAAAAATGCGCCGTCCATTAATTATTCGGGTCCAGGTATTTGACGATACCCTTGTATCAGCGATACCCTATCCTTTGGGTTAGTAAAAGACGATATCCTTCAACGATACCCCCCCCCCAACCATACCCTTGCGGTTAGTAAAAGACGATACCCCTCCTCGGTTAGTAAAAGACGATACCCCTCATCGGTTAGTAAAAGACGATACCCCTCCTCGGTTAGTAAAAGACGATACCCTCACCCACAACGATACTCCTTCAATTAGTAAAATACGATACCCCCTCAATTTTTTTCCTCTTTTATTCAAGGGTAAGTGTTTTTTTGTACAACAGAATCTCGATTTTGTACAACTGATTTAATTATTTTGTACAACATTGAAATTGTACAACAAAATCTTGATTTTGTACCACAGAACTAATTAAATTGTACAAAGCTGTAGGCATTTTTAAGAAATAAATCTTTACATAAAGCAGACAGATTTAAAGCAATAATTGCTTGTTTTCTGTCTGCTAGTAGCAGACTGCTACAACTATAATTATTATTGTTTTCAAAGGGTATACATATATCTATATATATATATACATGTATAGTAGCGATCAAAGATATTTAATGTCAAAAGCCAACATTTTGGCCCCCTGCCAATTTCATTTTTTGTGTATAAAATTCTTTGTTAGCCACTAAATTTTTTGGTGACCCTTTGGGTATTTGTTCCTATGTGTTTAAGTTTAATATTTGTCCCTAGTTGACAAAGTCCGGCTGCTCATTCGAAATTGAGGATTCAAATGCAGGTCGGGTTTTCTGAATATTTGACGGTGTGTCGCTGCCAAAGGTGCAACTTAAAGTACTTAAGTTTCAAATTTGACCATTACAGTATCAGTAGATTACATTTGCCCCTCATTACAGTACCATTACAATACAATTTCCATTACATTTTTAAAAAATTGTCGCAAATACCGATGTTTCGACAGTTCAAATTCAAAATCAAAAATTCGGAGTTTTACAACTCCGAAAGTCCAAATTACAAAACTAAAATTCGATATTTCATATCCCAAAATACGGGTATCGAATTTTCAAAATTCCAAAATTTTGAATGAAATTTTTGAACTTAGGTGTTTGATACTCATATTTTCGGTCTTTAGAATTGAAACTTTTTATTCTAGTACTGTCGAATTGAGTAAATTTGGTCTAAATTAGATCAAGCTTTTATCAAATTTTGATTCTCTCGTCAACAGTTTTTTTTGAAAAAAGCATTTTATTCAAAAATTCTGACCATTTCATTGGTCAATTCAAATAAAAAAATTTTCGGGAAAAAGTAATCAACAATTTTTCTGAAACCTATGGATACACCAGATGTCAACGAGACGTATAAAATTCAAATTTCAGGGGAGCAAAACTGACTCGTCTCCGTTTCTGAATTTTAATTCAAATTCTATTAGGTTAATAAAATTAAAATTTTTTGCATTGAATTGCCAATGAGTTGGTGCACGATTACCAAAAATCTCAATTTTTTTCTGAAACTTTTTGTGCAGAGAAAAATTCAGCGAAAAAGTAGTGACATTTGTCACCGCTGTGTGTTATTACGGGTTAAGTGTTTAATTGGGCGGTGTGACCATGAATTTTTGTCAAAGTAATAATTAATCATACCATATTTTATAAGTAAAAACAACCAGAACTCTGATAATCCTGTACATTGGCTAAATACTAAATTAGCAAGTCCATGTAACTACCTATATTGTATTACCTGTGGGGCACTCGCGTAATACGGGTTACAGAGTATAACACGATAATAAAGAATAATAATAACATTACCATTAGCTTATGCTAATGTAATGGCATTTATTTTAAAATACAAATGTAATACATAACTATTAGTTGCACCTTTGGTCGCTGCCTTCTCTCTGAATAGAGGGGCTACACAAATAATAAGTAGATAATTTTTTTATAATGTCTGTTCAAAAGGCCAAAGAAGAATGGTCACCCATTAGTGACACCCAATGTCAGTTTCACATGGGTCTCGACGGTTCCTCATTTTATTTCCCAAATCCCTTCAGCAAA
Source organism: Arrhopalites spinosus (assembly GCA_034700945.1). Lineage (NCBI taxonomy): Eukaryota > Metazoa > Arthropoda > Collembola > Symphypleona > Arrhopalitidae > Arrhopalites > Arrhopalites spinosus. The sequence goes on from JAQIVZ010001713.1 coordinate 28,391, forward strand.
AATAAAGTATTCTTTGGGTTTAATTGGAATATATTCACAAATGCTAATAATTACCTAGTTTAGCCGTAGACAGCTGTTTCGAGGTTGTTGCCTC
>JAQIVZ010001714.1:0-28464 GCA_034700945.1 Arrhopalites spinosus
TATGTCACCTATCTTTGGTAAGACTCTATAATATAAATTTTAATATATCATTCATGTACAACAATCATTCTTTTTTATCCACTGCATACTTCCGAGTGATCATCCCATGCTCCAATCTACAACAAAAAAAAGAAGAAGAAAACGTTAGATTATGTGAGACCCTGTACATGATCACAACAGATATTTTTAATCAAACAAACTTGATGAGGAAATAGTAGGAAAGGATAAAAAATGGAAAAGTTAACAAATGTCTCCTATCTTACCTGACATTCTCGTGAACAATACCACTGGTTTGCACAACCAGCACAAACAAATTGTGCTAAATTTGTCTGTAAAGAAAGGAAAAAACAAAAATTATTATTACATGAGTTGTAAAAATTTCATTGATGAACAAAATTATCCTTCTTATTCACATTTGGTCTACCACTTATTATGTCATGTATTTTTATAATCAAAATGAGAAGGAACCAAAAGAGTTGATTTACCTTGCATCCTTGACAGATTGGTGCATTATCTTCGTCATCTTTTGGAAGTGCATCGTCTCGACCCTAATAATAAAAAATGAGTTAAAAAACTTTCTTAGCAATAAATTCCATACATGATTGGCACAACACAACCATTACACCCACCTACCTATCATATATTAATAGACGACTTATTATGCAAAGAATTTGATGTATGTTTTTGACAAATTCAAAAATTAATCTTCTTATTTTGATGAATTTTAATAACTTATAGATTGTTAAAAACCTCTTATAATCTCGAATTGAATAAGTATTGTAAAGGCTTAAAGTAAAAAACTCTTCCTATTCGATCCAAAGTTTAACGAATCATTTTATGAAAAGAAAACATTTCCCTCCTTTCCTTCGTTAAAATTCTGCCTAAAACTAATGTTGTCTAGAGTGTATAACGACCTGAACATAATATACAATGACGTGCTTAAGAATCACAAAAGGTGCAATAACATTTATCTTTCTTGCTTTTTGTTAAAAATACCACATACCGCACCGTTAACATGCAGTTAATTGTGATATTTTTTTTGCACGATTACCTTAGAAGACGAAGCCAGAAGACTTGCTAGTGACAAGGAGGAACTGTCATTCATATGATTTTTATCACTTTTAAGAGGTGCAATGGAACTAGTTTCATCAGAAGAGTGAGCAATACCACTTACTGGTACGCTTACCGAAGAGTTTGAAGATAATAGTTTGGCCAAAGTTGTACCCAATCCTCTTTGTGAACCAAAGGCAGTTGCTTGCATCATAGTAGCATTATTTGACTTTGAAACACCTCTAGCATTCATGGTAACATTTTCTTGTGGACTTGAGATAGATGCCGCCAATTTTTCACTCTGAGATAACTGTGCAAACTTAACCAAAACATCTTTGAAACTTATATCGAGATGCTGTGGCATGATACTTGGAACATTATTAGTCGACGCTGTTGATGATGACGTTCCTCTTCTTGCTGCTTTCTTTCTATCTTGACTGGGACTATGGGCTACTTCTTCTGGATTTTTTGACCTATAAATGAAATGGAATCATAAACATTAAAACATGAAATAATGCGTGTAAAAAAAAGGTGAGAGATTCATTAAACTAGTCGCTTTTTAAAAATCATCGTTAGAAAAAGTTGCATAGCACAGAAGAGAATTTCATAGACTGTACCTGTAGTCAGCTATAATTGACCGTACTTCAACAATAGTACCCTGACGCCCTTCTCCAATGACTTTATTTTGAATGACCCCAGAAGTTGAATTATTTTGTACAGTAGTAGGACTACCACCACTAGAATGAAGGAGAGAAGACGATCTATTTCGCTCACAAACTGAAAAAATTCAATACAAAAAATGTAATTCATAGAATTATTATTTCTTTCGAGTGTCGTACAGTACATAAATATAATTTTTTAAAGTTGAAATAAAAAGTTTGTACGTTGTTGAAGAGCTAGAGATGCCTTAAAATTTTCTGCAGAACTCAGGGAAGAATCATTGGATTTAGTCGAGTCTTTACTTGTTTCTTTCTTATTAGTAGAAGTAGTAGTTGACGAAGATGAAGTGGTATTTGTCGTAGGAGCAGATTCATCATGAATTCGATAATTTTTCAGTTTCTTCTCTTCCTCTTTGATCTCCTTTTCAGTCTTCTCTGCACATAGACGAGTCTGAGTTTCTCCAGGACCCAACTCAGTCTCGGAATTTATTTTAGTCAATAAAGTTGCAAGATCTTCACTATTCTGTAAAGTAGTCTCGGTTGAATCATTGAGTTGTTCAACTTCTTGTTGTCGCCTCATAAATTCTAGAGCCATTTCTTTAAGTTTTTTCAACCGAATAATGGCATTCCATTCTCTCTCCTTTATTTTGAGTAACGTAGTTAGAGACACAATTTCTTTCTCCAATCGAAGCACCATACTGGCGGCACTAGTAGTTGTCGAAGAATTATCTTTCTCCACCTTATTATTCTTACTATTATTAGATGTTGTATTGTTACAGTCTTCATACGTAGCATTATTATTATTATTAGTGTATTTTCGATTTTGTTGATTGACTTTAGTTGAAACTCGTCCATCATGTCCATTCTTTGTGATTGACGTCCTACTACTGCTTTTACCATGTGACGAAGTAACAGAGGAACTGGAATTTGACCTTTTCTCAATACTAGCAGGTCCTGAACTGTTATTATTACTACTATTAATTGTTGTTGTGGTGGTGGTTGTTGTTGTGAGTACGGTTGTACCTGATGGTGTAATTTCATGACAATTATTAGTTTCCAGAACATTAGTCTCTGTCACCACAACGGCCCCTTCCAAATTACTCTCAATTGAACTCTCTTCACTAATTATATCTTCTCCGTCAACAGCATTCTCATCAATTACCAAGTCATCTTCCTCCATTTCAATTTTTACACGCTTCTTGTCCAATTGATCCCCATCGTCAGTTATGTCCCTCGGTCTGATATTTTCATGAATAGTTTCATGTCCACTACCGCTACCACTTCTCTCACTTCCATCGTCGTCAAACAGCATACTTTTTAAACTAAAAAAATAGGAAAATATTGGGAAAATATCAAAAGATTTTTCAAAAAAAAGGTCAAAACAATATTACCCAATTACGAAATCACAAAAAAACACAATGCTCCACAACAAACATACTCAAATTAATTGAATAATTGGAATGATGATAAAATGTTAAATAACATGAAAATACCTTAATAATTCTAGATTTTGTCAAGTCAATTAATTTTAAACAATTTCGATCGGATTCCCTAACTTTTTCTCACAAAAAAAATCGAGACAAACCCGCGCTAAATCACAGGCTATAGCCTCTAAGCATTGTAGGAAAAAGTTTGCTTTTTGGATAATGAAGAAGATGATCATCACATTGATGAGAACTAAAACTGTAAAAATCTTTTGTGTACCTTGACTTGAATGATGTACCTTTCTATTTTTTTGTCACATAGAAATATTATTGAAGGAAATTCTTGTTAAAGAAGCGTCCGTGGGCTTAAAAATAAGCACAGAGAGAGAAAGAGAGTATTATTAAGCACGCCTTAGAATCAAAGACTGCCCGTTTTTCCTCTCAAACAAAGGTCTTCGACCTGGGGGAGTTCAGAGGGGAAGTGGGTTACTGACCCTCATTGCGGGGATCTCCTCATTTTTATGTACACGATATTTTGACAGAGCATACACACTTAAACTCTGTACATGTTAACAAGTACTTAAATGCAATGTGTGTGTGTCTGGGGCTGACTGGAAATAATATTATTATTTTATTAACTAACATGCACTTTATATGTAGAGTGCCACGGGAATCATCGTTACTTTCAAGTATCATCCAATTAGACTAAAACTTATGGCGACATGAACAAATGATATCCCATTATCAACGTTTCTCAAACTTTGACCTCTGCTTGACTCTCTCTCTCTCTCCCTGATAATATAAATGCAAATTTTCTACCATGTACATACTGTAATTTTTCTTCTTAAAGGATTTTTATGATTAATTTCCATGGTCATTGTCTACAAAAAGCTTAGCTTGATGTATTTCTCCAAGAGCAATAATTATTGACAATATATACTTTGTATGTAAAGGTATGAAATACTTTATAATAATAGGACATATTATGTATATTTACGTGCCTTATTGATTGGTGTTTCTTTTTTTGCATTGTCAGTGTACATTGTGTAATAACAAAACGTTAAGCTTGCATTGTACAATTAAGCATAGAAGCAAAATATTTTTTGTACAGTGTCAAAACTACTGGTGATTGGTCCATGATTGTTGTGTCAACTGTTGAGACATGGAGGCCATAGTTGTGGTTTCAAAAATAATTAAATTAAAAAATAAAATATGATTTTGTATTGGTGCAACAAGAAGGGACTTGGTAGGAATTAGGGATACTTTAAAGGCTCAAAAAATGTGTTGAAAGTAACCACACTAACCTTGAAATAGTTCCCAATGGTATTAATTCATGACACCCCTGTTGTTGATGACCATCCACAGGGACTACGAGTAAATTTAAGAGCTGTAATTTCAATAAGGGTGATGTCCCTAAATATTTTGACAAGTATTGACTGTTGAATTCTTGTGTTTTAGTAGAAATCTTTTTATTCCTATTGGTTCCTAGCGTTCCCCCTGGGTACTTTAAACTTTGTTTTTCAGTGCCTCGAGCACTTTGTTCCTTCGTCTCCCTTATTGACCTTATGCTTGGAGGCTTGGATAATATTTCACGGGTATAGTAATAACCATTCAATTGTGTTTTAGAGTCACTTGAAGGATTTTTTATTCTTTGACTATTGTTAGTATTATTTAAAAGGCTACAACTAATGTCAACAATGCCGGCTTCCTTAGAACTAACAGTTTGTCTTTGTTTGTCTACCAAAATGTCAGTAGTATTGTCTTTGAACGATGAGGACTTTTCTACTAAACTGTTCTTGTCCTTTTCCGGTACTCTACATTTTGTGATTGAGATTGAATTACTGGAATAGAGTAAAGATGTGTCCGTCGTTAAATTATTTCTCATTAAAGTCCCATCTTTGTCAGTCCCTTTGGGACTTTGTGAAGGGACAGTTTTTGACAATTTATTACTATTTGACTGATTCAAGTCTTGACAACTCCAGTAGCCCTCTGACTTTTTAATGACACGAACACCAAAACGAAAATTCTCAACTGTGACCTGTCGTATTACATTATCAGTCACCCTTGTACGAACTAAAAATTTACCCTCACACATAACTGTCGTTGTCCTAATAAAAGCTCTTGTCTTCTTGACATAGTTTCTGATAAAACCGGTCTTTTTATATAATCAATAGAGAGACAATTTAAAAATTTCCTTCCCTTTGTTTTTGCAAAAATGAATTATAGAAAACTTGTCAACTTTGACTTTTTGCAAAAAATTGAAACTTTTGCAAAAAAAAATATATTATCGTTTCAAAGGCACACCAATATGTTGCAGAGGCAAAAAGTGTTGATATAAATGTCTTAATTTAATATTAGTTGACTGTAGTATGATTGAAAACTTGAAGATAATATTTAAAATAGTGAAAATTAAAAGAATTTGTATTTAAACTTCCGGCTTTCCGTCCTCACGTTGAACTACTTACGTCACTAGATAAAAGAGGAAGAAAGGGGAATGAGACGTGATTTTCGATATAAAATGCTAGCAGTCTCTCTCTTCGAGACTATGGCCCAGCGCTACGATATAATTCTGGGAATTATAGTAACATTTCGCAAAAAACAAGTGGAATACTTTGTAAAATTATATAGAGCACACACACAAACTTTATGACCCCAATGACAAAAAATTAAAGTTTCTCCTGAAGAGGAAAAAAAATTTGACAGGTCTAAATTTGAAGAGTTTTGACGATACAAATTCTAGGAAAGCAATAATACATAGAATGTAAACAATTTTATTATTAAATGCTGTACTTAATTAAGTGAGAGCATATATCTATATATAAAGTAAAGTTATAAGACAGAGAGAGATTTTATTATTATAGTCTCCGGCTTTGCAAAAAAAAGTCATACACTAAGGCTTAGGATAGTCAATGATTCAGGAGGTAAAATTGAAAGGCCTAATGTTCATCCAACATTAGGAGAGAGAGAACTTGTTTGAACCATTTGTTTTTGTATTTTCCATGTAAATCCATCATTTATTTTAACTTAATCAATGGAGAAAATTGTCAAGGAACGAAGGCTTCGGCCCATCTATGAACTTTTAGATAGTTCCAATAATAAACGAGTTGTACAAGAAGTTGATCGGTTGTTGAAAAAACAACCCAACTTTACGTGTGCAAAGGTACTAACAACAATTAATCAATAAGAAAAAAATTAACTTATAAGTAACATTAATCATGTAATTAGGATCCCTTCTTTTGTTATTTTGTCTTTGTTAAAAAAATCATCTTGTGTTTTATTTCAAACTTGTCTCTTTTTTGTTTGTCTATTAGGTAAGATAGATAATTGTGGTTATTAAAGTTACTAATGTACATGTGTTTTTTACATTTTCATTTTTTAAGGTTTTGAAAGCATTGGGTTTACTTCGAATGGGTAAACAGAATGAGTGTTTGGCAATTATCTCTCCGATTGTTGAAGAAGTTCCTACAGATGAGAATACGATTCAAGCACTCACAATTTGCTACAGAGAACTGGAAATGCCGAACATGGTGTGTCATATTCTGGAGCAAGCATGCAAGAGTGAAAAATCAGAAGACTTACTCTCAAATTGTTTTATGGCTTATACTCGAGTTGGTGATTTTCGTAAGTGACTACATATTACGTAGTACATAATTACCTGTATTCATACTGATTCGGTCAAATTTGAATGTAAATATCTCGTGAAAAAGCGACTGTATAATCAGTACATAATAATATGTATTACATTTACATGTTAATAGGCTTTGCTTGTCCCCTTATTTCAATAATTTGATATATTTATTTTGTTTGTTTTTTGAAATAGAAAAGCAACACTTGACAGCAATGTCCTTGTATAAATTGTATCCTAAAACGCCATACTTTTCTTGGGCCATTATGAGTCTCTATGCCAAAGCAGAGCGAGAATCCTCGTCAGATCCTTCCGTTGATATGGTACTTCGTAAGTACATGTCAATTGACGTTTTTAAAATTATTAATTATCCTATTGAGTATTGCTTGTAGTTGATAAATTTAAGTATAAGAAATACAAGTGTTATGTGTTTGTTGTCTATTTACCATTAAGTTAGAGGGGAGTATTTGAGGTTGTCTTTATCCCAGTCATACGAAATATTCACTTCTGCCTTAAGTACTACAGATGAGAATGTAGCTATTTGATCCAACTCTTGTTTAGTATAATTTCGTGCACTTATTAGCTGGTTAATAATTTTAATTGGTCGATCAGGAAATTTCTGCAGGTTAAGGTCAGGCCAATGAGTAGAATCCACATCAAATGGAGGAGTGAAATATCTGAATGACCAATTGTGGATTTGAGCTAGTATGAAGACAATCATGAATTGGCTCTCATGAAGGAGTAAATCAGTGGGATGACCAGAAAACAATACAGTTTTTACATATTTTGCTTCGAGGTTGTCCTTCAACAAGTGACGAAAGGATGTAATTGTATCAGAGGTATGGGCTCGAACATCATCATCTTCGTGTTTTCCAATATATACCTGTAACAATGAGAGACATAAAGACCAGTGAATAATTATTTTGTCAATGAGTAGTCATAAATTTGGTTATATATATAATATATTGCAAAAAAAACTTACATGTATATAATTGTCCTCTGGGTCATTGAGATCAACACAGTAGGCGTACACACTTCCAAAAACATCCTCCGATTTGGTAAATTTTAATTTCCTAGGTATTGGACCAAATCGTTCAGTCCAAGTTAATGTAGCTCCCCTTTTATTCATGTAGAAAAGGAGACAGTCCAGATCAATATAATTGTAGTCCTTGACCAATTCAAAGTATAAATTCACAATTTCAGTCTGAAAAGACTGAAATGAATTTAACAAGGGAGTCACTAGAGCATCTGCCAACTGTGAATATAATAATAATAAGAATTTTTTTGATTGAAAAACTGACACACACAAAATGTATCAAAAAGAGTGTATACTATTGTAAGTAGGCATGTATGGAATTATGGAATTTGAGTATTATGGAATATTTAATTATCTTGTAGCAGTTAATTTCACACGCTGCCCTGTCTGTCCATTTACCAGAAGCCTCAGAATTCCATACAATCAATCTCGTTTCAACCTTAACAATGGCTGGGTCAATAATCAGTTGTCGTTTCCCCTCTCTTGTGACGTTCCGGAAATTGGGAGAACATCTCAATATTGATTGAACTCCATTGGGAGTTTCAATTTTTGGATCACGTTTATTGAATTTAGTTAGAAAATTTCCCATGACTCTTTTATCCTTCCTCTCAAAATCCATACATCTCACAATCACAGCTCCACTAATCACATTCTCATCTTCAGGAAAGAGTGACAACAAATTAACAGTAGCTAGATCTTGAAAATAACCAAATCCTCCTGGAAAGGTAGATTCTGGTCGGGTTTTTGAATCATCAATTCGGTGACTTAATCCAAGTCGAAAGAGTTTGCACCTCATACAATTTTTTAATATGTACTCTGGATTCCAAACAGGTTGACAATTATTCAACAGTTGTGGTATTCCATCACAGCTAAAAAATTTTGTTGCCTTCCTGGTAGTCTCGCTGTCACAAGAATGGCATACTTTTTTGATATGGTTAAATTGAACAGCATTTCTGGAACCGCAACTTGTACACTCTAACCCTATTGGGAGTAACTGTAATGTATAAATAATAATACTGCCATATACTGTCCATAATTGTAAAACAATGCATTATACATTGAATTATTTGCTAGTTAAATAAATATTTCAATCAATCAATAATCATAACTATTTGCACAAACTAATATCAGAATCATGTTTATTTTATATTTTAAATGAGTAATATATAGGTACTTACATTTTTTTCATCTAAATCCTTCTGAGCCCGTTCATGAGGATTTGTTGCAATCTTATGCAACTTTTTTGACAATGAACTTTTAATATCCTCTTTTACCACCACATTGGGTTGAAATTTCCTTCCCGTCAACTAAAATATATACAGGCACAAAAGACTTATATAACACAATGTCATCATTTACATCTTATTGCTTTTTGTTTTGTGAAAATTACTGTATTAATTTTAATCACTTACCTGTTCGTATTCAATTTCTCCAGCAGCCAATTCCTTTTTCTTCTTCTCGATATCACCATATAGTTTATTTAATCGCTTAAATAACTGTTTCTCACCTGGCTGAGGTTTCTCAACTTTTGCTACTTTCGCTGGTGTCGACATGATGCAAAATTATACTCACTTGTCCATTCAAAATTTAATAAATTCTGTTCACTCTTGGTCTAAAACAAAGCGCTCGCAATCCTACTCTCGTATACGTTTTCATTCCTGTCTGTGCAGGTTTGAACATGCAAAAGTACAGAAACGATCTAATAACGTTTTTTTTGTTCTAGGAGTAAGTTTAACCCTCGCTGAGCGAATGATGGCCAAATTTGTGGAAGATAATAAAGTAGAATCTGAACACGAACTCACCCTTTACGCTTTGATATTGAGAAAACAGCAAAAATACGACAAAATGTTGGAATTACTGGAACAAACCTTTGGCGTTTTACAACTCAATGATTGCTCTGGATTTTATAATAAATACAAAAAAGAATGCTTGGTGAAATTAAACAAACATGAGGAATTGGCACAACTCATGGAAAATAACCTAAAGAAAAAGTTAGTCTTCTATTCAGAGTTCTTTTTGTGTAGATAGTTTTTTTTAATTAAATTAATATCTCTTTATCAACAATCTTAGTTATTCTTAATTATATGTAGTTTAATTATTACCTTTTTTCAGTCCGGACGATTACAAAAGTTACGCAGAGTACATAAGAATTTTTGGAGAGACTCAGACTGAAAGAGTGATTGACTTCTTAAACGAAATGCGGGGTCAAGAAAAAAGTGACCGCTCCCCCCTTCTTGCCTATCTTTATCTATTTCAATTTCTCTTTGATCGACAAATTGTTACTAAAGTGACTATTGATCCAATTGGAATTTTTAAGCAGTATGCCGAACAGTAAGTACACTATTAAATCTGTCTAGCAAAAAAAGGACAAAATTTTGGTGATTTGATTAACTAGCTTGTTCTTCTTTTAATCCATAGTTTTGGAAATAAACCTTCATTTTTCATGGATCTTTGTGGTTTCTTGAGTGGCCTCCAAAAAGATGACGCCAAAGACGCCTTTTTGGCAATTATGAAGGACTTTATTAAAACTCCAATCGACTATTTGAATGTAAGTATACCTGTAAAGTGTAAACCATTTAGCTCTTTCAGATTTCCTTCAATTTAATTTGGTTTTTTTGTAAATTTAAAAATGATAAAGTTGAGCAACTAAGTACGAATGTACTTGTACACTTGTATGTAGCTATAGAATATCACTGATTGAATTTTTTAAATTTTATTTCACAGCCAAATGAGATACAAAGACATATTAACTACATGTACATGTCCAGATTCTTTTCTAATCGAAAACGTAAGATTTTGTGTGCAATACTTTACTATTTAGTCGTATGTGCATTCACTCTTTAAATTTTTTTACTTAACTGATTGATCAATGTTCTCATTTAAATAATTTCAACAGATAAACAGACCAGTGATCCATTGCAAATATTAAGCTACGTTCAAAATAATGTGGAAAAGTATTTGGATGGTAATGAAGCTCACGAAGGCGCTAGGAAAAACTGTATAAAAACAGATGACATCCCTCAAGGTATCTCTCAATTTACTATTACTAATTTACTACATGACATGTAACATAATCCATGTAACAATGTGTATGTATTCAATCTTGCACTACATTGTCGTAACTTGTTTAATTTGTACTAATTTGTTGTATTTTATTTTTCCTTACGTCCCCCCAGATGAGTTCATAATTCTAGCCTGCCTCATGTTAGTCGACTCGTTTTGGTTTGATGCCAATTTGTGGAAAGTGAATGTGTTCACTCGTATTCAAGAGGATAAACAACAACTCATCAATGACTCAAATCCAAGTAAAGAGGCAAAAATAAAGGCGAGAACACTTTTACTGGACAGATATAATAGTACTCGTTCTACTCCTCCATTGTCAAACATTGAAAATGATCTCGACCTCTTAGGATCATCAGCGTATAACAATCAAACAGCCAGTCATGATCAAGGGGTGAATAATGCATCCCATCGACGAGACTCTACCAAAATCAACGATACTACCACGAAAAAGCATGACTCTGGTGATAATGATCAAGTTGACCCCATTATGGGGTCATCAAAAGAGCATTCCCTCTCCAATGGACTTACGGATAAAATGTCAGAGCTTGATATAAGAAAGGGAGGCAAAGAGTATTCATTGTGTCCAGAAGACTTTCCTGTTCTGTTGAATATGGCACTCTTGGAATATGCAATTGAGAGAAGTCCACGAAGCGCTCAACTCCGTGTTCTCTTGTCAAAGTCATACATTCGTTGTGGAGCCGTCGGGGCTGGAGCTGATGCAATTATTGCTTTAGATTTAAAACATATTCAATGGGAATCCCTTGGTTATCTTTACATTTGGAAATTGACTTCTTCCGGTTTCTTTCATGAAGCAACACGTATTCTTAAACTTGCTGAAAGTTTCTATACTTCCTACCAAAAAGAGGTAAATAAAATTAAATATGAAACAATCATGTTTGTCAGTTCAATTGTGAACGTGTACTAAATGCAGAATTATTTTATTGACAGAGTATGGAATTTGTCATTTCGGCATACAAGTATGGTTCGTGGGAGAAAATTTTAGAATTTATGGATTTTCGAGACCTCCTATTAAATGCCGTACAATTTGGACTTTTGAAAATAGAGAGACAGCTTTTAGAATACTCAAAGAGTGCTACAAATCATAATCAAATGTTGGAGGTTAGAAGAACATGAAAAATTATATATTTTACATGTACGTAGTACAATATAAATAATGTCAAATAATATTTTGAACTGGTTTTTCTCTTGTTTGTACATAAAAAAGGTGGCTCAACATTCTGAGATTGAATCCCTTGATCTGGACATTAAATTTACCGACTCAAGAGATTTTAATGTACTATTAACGTATAGCGAAGAAAAAGTTTCCGAAGACGTCGTACAGAAAACTTTCCAGGCTAATGTTCGAAAACTTAAAGTTCGTGGTCTAGCAGCAAAGATGCTCGATAAATTTGTGCTCAGTATGGTCGACAACAATTTTAGTGTACATGGGGATCAAATAGAAACTTTATTAGCAAGTTTCTCTTCTGAGGTTCAATTGGATTACACTGAATTCAATATTAATCAGGTACATAATTTATTTCATTATGTATGTGACTTTAAAATACGCGACAATAAAAACTTTTTCTTCCAAAACTTTTTTAGAGTAAATAAAAATATACAAGGATGACGTTCGTAAAGTTAACATCACAAATTATTATTTTTAACAGATTCCAGTGGATGGGATGTGGCCGCCTCGTATATTTCAGTACAAAAAAGACGGTCATTTAGACCTTCTGCTCAATATGTTCAATCTAACGTTTCATATATGTAAGGACGTAACTAGTGTAGCTCTCTCTGAACTGACTGAAAAAGTTGTGAGACATTCAACGAGTATAGCTAAAGAGCTTGTTAAATATTGGGCTGCAAGTTCACATACTTTACTCAATAGGGCTGATCGACTCGAAAGCTTATACGAATTTATTGAGGTAATTTAATTAAATCTAATATTATTTTTTTCACTCATGTAGATACAACATGAATATAATTAATGTAGTGTATATATACATTTAGAGAAAAGTATGACAATTTTATTATTTTACAATTTGTTCATTTGTTTATTTTTCTTGTACAATTTCAGACGTTAGGATTTTGCTGTATTCTCGTGGATGTGTGTTTTTCATTCCTGAAAAGAAGCTCAAGTTCGAATGTCAAAGGGAAAAAGAAGAAAGCCAAAGCGGTATGTAGCTAACTTTCATTGGTTGTTGTTTTTTTAAACTCTGAATTCACAGTACCTAATTGTCATTAAAAATGATTTTTGTTGTACAGGTGGGAGTAGACCCGGAGCAGCAGAAAATCTTTAATGGTGTACTACTTGCATTTCTTGAATGTTTAAATCAAATTGATGATGTCATCAAAAATTATCCATTCACAACTCCACAATGTTTCCCCGTCAATTGGAATTCGGTGACGGAAGAATGGAGTAAAGTAGTCAATCATGATTTACAGACGTATGTCCTTCCACACTCATTGCCTACAGTTATGAAGAAATTGAATATGAGCTATGAAAGATCTTTGTCCGATCTAGTTGTGAGCATTAAATGGAAAATTAATTATTTAAAGGGACTTAACAGTGACAGCTGAACTTTTATCCAAGTTTTAACTACTTTTTTTTTTTTTCTGTTTTTTGATTTTTTAATTTATTTAAAAAGTATAAAAAAAGAAATACCAAATTTGTTTTCAAAAAATTATGCATTGGTTTGTTTTAAAAAATAATTTTTTTTTTGTTTTTTTTTCTTTTGTTATTGTTGTTGTTTATAGCTCAGGTTTTTTTGTGTTTGGCAGTTTGCAATAATGAAAATGTTTTTAAACTTGTAATTGTTGGGGCCATAAGTAAAATAATAATAATTATTGTACTAAAAGTTTTTTTCCTTCTCTCTTTTTTCAATCGTGTACACACACTTCTTATAGACTACATACAATACGTGATGTGATATTATTATATCACCATTTTTTGTGAACGGAAAACTATTAAGCCGTATACACAATATTATTATTAATGTCAAATACATTTTAGGTAGCATCACTTAAGTGACCATTTAAAAAAAGAAGGAGGAAGTTGGTAACATCACAATAAGATATTATACAAGAAATGTAAAGGACAGTAAGAAATTCTTACTGTAAATTACATTTTAGTGTAGAGATTGTTTATGACTCTTGGATGATTTTTCCGTTTTAAATAATGTGGAAAATATTGATTACCTAATGTAAGAAATTTTGAACTTGTAATCGTGTTTGCCCTTTTGACTCCCGTTGAAATAATAAAGAAAAACCAATAACAGTTTGATTTATTGTTTCACCTCCCACAGCGTCATTTTTAATAATTAATATTTTTCATTTTCAACCACAATATTATTTATTAAAATGGCAACTTTTTTTGTTGTACGTACTTCATATGATGCTACTTTGAGGACAAGGGCACTTTCATAATTATTTTCAACTAAATGGAAATTCTTTTGCTGGGAACTTGATGACAAACTTTAGAGCGAAGGTTCTTTATTTATGACTTGGAGAAGAACTTTTTTGGAAGTTGACTATATTTTTCATTACTTTTCTCTCATGATTAATTTCTAATTTTTTATTGTCAAAGAATGTATTAGTTTTGCCAACAATTTTTTGCTCTTCAGTGACAAAACATGAAGACGAAATGTCATTCAATACATTTTTAAAATCAAGTGTCAGTTTGAGTGAGAAAATGAGGAATATTTTATTGAAAGGGAGTTTGCTAATAAACTTGCATGTTAGTCGTAAAATTATTTGGTGTCACTCATCACTTTTAATGTTTTCTTTAATAACTTTGGAAGGGGATGAGGTCTATCTGTCTTAACTAATTATATAGACTTGAATCTATTATCATCTGTCTGTATAGTCATCTTTATAATTATTGTTTTTTGGAAAGACAATAAGATATTGCAAACTGTAATAATGCTAAATTTATTGATTTTTAAAAAAAAATTATTGTCAAGTTTTCAACACATTTTATCCAATGGCTAATAGCCATCAAGACACTAGAGTGAGTTGACACGAAAATGGAAAATAATTGTGAGTAAAAACGGTCATTTTTTACTCACAAGCTTGATGTACAATTATTACTTGTGTAGTGTGGAATTTAATTTGCAAAAAGGTTGAAGGTAGGGATGAATTTGCAACCGCGTGGACAGGACAGGGAAGATGTTTCGGGGGTATGAAGAGAATTTGAAGGATAGAAGAATGTAACGTGTTAACACCATGAAGATGCATGTTGAGTGAGAGTTAGGCGAAAGAGATGGGGAAGACGAGTCTCATAAAAATGCCATAAATTAGACAACTTGATGTAGCAAGTTTTTGCACATTTTGTTTGTACACTCACTCACTATACAGCCCAACTTTCATTCTCGTGAATCAAAGGCAAAGGTGAGATTGAGATTGTTGTTGTTCACTTAAATTCTCTTCAGTTTGAGGAGTATCATACATTGGGGATAACCATCTTGTTTGCTCCTTCACCATTCCATTCTTTTCAAGGGTTTCGTGACATGAGATCGTGGACTATATCTTGTGTACAATTGTACCAAGGAAATTATTACTCTTAAATTGGATTATAAAAATTGTAACATATAATAGAGTGAATTCTATAAAGATTTTAATTATTTTTTCTTGGAGTGTATGGTTCTTAAATCTCAAGTCTAATTTGTGTAGAAAATATGACTGGAGAGAATTAAATTACAATTAAACTTGTTATAAAATTTTCCCTTCTCTTTCCATTTTTCAAAAGTCGATTAGCCATATCGGCCAATTTGCAATTGTGTACTTACTTATACTTACAAGTAGTGAAACTCATAACTTAACCTATTTAAAAAGGTGTGTGTGCCTTTATTTGTTGTCAAGTTGGAGAAGGTTAACTTTGATGGGCAAAAAAATAGAGTGTGGAGTGTGCAAAAAAAAAGTTAATTTGTTAACCGTAATTATATTTAGGGAAGTTGTGATAATAAATGGTAGAATTAAATTCCTGACTCAATGAAATAGAACAGGAGGACAGTGAATCAGGAAAATGAAATTTTTATTAATTCTTTTACTCTATTTCCCCTTTACATGTCAAGACAGTTCAAGTGTGTGAGTGGGATTGTGATGTGTGCGAATCTCTTGAAATTTATTTTAAGGAGATGAAGAACTAAATAAATTCAAAGTGACACATCAAATTATTATTCAATTTAAAGCGTTTTGTAAATGAAATGACAATTTTCAAGCTTGACATGGGGTGAAGTGTTTTTAAAGAAGAGTTAAAATTAAATATTCAAAATAATTAAGTTGAGTCGTAAATTACGATTCTTAGAAATTACACGAAAATGTTATTGAAATTAGTGAAAGTTGGGGGATTATTTGAGATGAATAATGTTCAAAGTCTGAGGGTCTCTCTCCTTGTACAATTCATTTTGATAATTCAAGGAGTTTCTAGTCAATGGACTCAAGTCCATCTCACCAATGTCCAGGATCAGTCACAAGTCTATCCCATTGTCAACAAATGTTGTCCCCTTCATCAAACTTATGCCAATGGGCATTGTGTCGAGTCAAATTTGGGGACGATGATGGACCGGGATAAATATTGGATCCCCCCAAAAAATTTAATTTATGACAATCTCACCACCCCGGAGCTCACCGACAATCCCGTCGTCTTTCGGTATACAAATATTTTCTAGAATTTAATTTATTTTTCCTCTTTCCTAACATACGATTATAATTGTACGACAAGGTGTAAACAAGTAATTTAATTTTTCAAAAAATAATCTTTTGATAAAAATCCCAGTCCGTTGATTATTCACATGTCTGTGTTCCAGTCTTTTTATTGCGTTGAATTACAAGGAAACTAAAAGAGTTGAATTTTATGATAAAATTGATCTCATAAACAAAAGGTGTCATTTTTTTCAAAATAATTCACAATCAGAGTTCTATTCCGCAACATGTTTAAATCCTGACTCCTGACATGACATAACAAGTTGAATCGCACAAACAAGTTTTTTTTTGATGTTTTATTAGCACACACATGAGAAGCTTCAAGTGTACAAAAATTCTGTGTAAAATAATTTGCAAAGCTGTCATTATAGACGCTTATCCCCATCACTTACCCAAAAAAATGGTTGACCATTAACAAATAGAAAAAGAAAAATAGTGAGCGTCACTCTAAGTTGACCTTAGCCAACATGTTCCTTTTTAATCTTGTCTCAAGTCTCGAAGAAAATAATGAAGAAAATTATTGAGTGAGCGTATATTACATATGTATAGATAGGAATGCGAATTATCTTTTTTTGCAAAGAATGAAGAATAAGACGAGGAGGAGGGCGTCTTTGCTTAGAGCCATTTTGACATGACAATGTATATACCATGGGCGCCAACAAAATAACAAAGTGTACAGTTACCTCCTAATTCTTGCAATTAAATTACAATATTCCTCTTACTCATATCATCACACTCGTATGTACATACAGATACTTTACAAAGTAAAAGTGTGATCTTCAAAAAATAACTCTCTCTCTCTCTCTCTCTCTCTCTCTCTCTGTGTCTGTCTGACCCAGTAGTCGAAATGATGAAATTCTAAATATGGACAGTCGAGAGAGGACTGACCAATTTGAAACTCTCTTTTTAAATAACTTACATCCGTAATACTCAGTTTGAGTCATGGTCTCTTTTTAGCCATTCCCCTTCCTTGAAGGAAATGTTTGAATTTTCAGACTCTAGTTAAGTATTTGAGTCGAAATTACAGGGTTGAGAGTGTGGGTAAAATAACAAGGTCGACACCAAAATTTTCCCCTGGGAAGTCTCCTTTTTTTGTAAGACTGGAAAATTTATTCGCGTGTTAGGTTATGGTCTCTAAAGTAAATCAACGCTTACTGTGATGACCACAAATAAATTTTAGTCGTAATTTTTAACTTGAACAAATGATCTTTCTACGTAGAGCCTTTTAGCCATTTAAATAGGAATGAGAGGACACGAGGAATTTTATTTAAAAAATAAATTATTATGTAAAATATTCATCAAATTGCCATTCCCTTACTATTTCAATTTTTTGAGTTCAAGTTCAACAAGAAAAGACGAAAAAATATTGAGGGAAGGAAATATGAAAGATAGAGAATGGAATGGACTCTCTCTCTCCCTTGTTTTTTTAAAACCAGAAACGGAATCCTTGATGATGGAGGAATGAGGCCAAGTTGATGGGGTTTGTCTCTTTATTCCCTCAAAGAAAATTGGGATAATAGAGTAATTATGATTAATATTGAAATATGAGTGACAGTTAAGTCAATATGCTGTGTTAGACTATTTACCATATTATCCAATTCTATAACCCTTGACCCCCCCTCTTTCCCCCCTTCCCTTTCTTATCTTGATTTTTATTTTGGCAACTCTCACAATTTACATTTTGTCCATTGCCCTCTGTCTGATGATATTAATTAATTTTTTTTGTTTGTACAATTATAAATTTCAGAACTTGGACTTAGTGGGTCAGGGTTAGGGGACAAAAGACTAAAAAATAAGTTTCCTTGTATGTGTTTATATTTATCTATTAATTACAAAATAATTTTGGGTTTATTTAAAGTAGGTCAGTATTCTTTTTGTCTTTTGATAAGAACAAAGACAAAAGAGTGTCATAATTTGCCAAAGAAAATTATACTGGCCAATTCATATTTATCCCTTTTTACATTTTCTGTCTCTCTCTCTCTCTAACTCTGACCCGTATCTACATTTTTTGAAAAGAGTTTCCTTTTTGTCATGAAAATTTTTTGAATAAAATTCAACAAAATGCTCTCCGTCATGATTTTCATTTGATGAAAATTTCAAAAAATTGTAAACTTGAAAACAAAACTTTTATTTTCTGTCTCTGTGTAACTTGCAAAGTTGAAGGGCGAGCGTTGCGAAAGGTCACAAAAATGGAAAAAGACAAGTCGAGACAAGATAAATATTAATTATTTATTAATATTTCTCAAAAGAATTTTGTTTGGAATGTTAAAAAGTTGAACGTCAGGTTTTTAGCTCATATCATACTTGAGGTCACTTTAGTTCATGGTTTTAAGTGTTTAGAGTGATAAAATTATATAATGAATATCCTCCATTCATGTGTAAATCCAATTAAAATGATATAGAAAAAATTTTCTTCAATTTGTGTCATTTATTTTGATCTTGTAAAATTATGACACACTCTAAAATATTTTTAATTGCTTTCATACTCAACTTGTTTTGACTACAACTTGATTCCACATTGAGCATGAATATTTACCTAATTATCGATCGTGACTATTTTGTTGATATTTTTATGACTCACTGCAGAAAAAAAATCATAGCAAAAAATAGCAAGATCCTTTTTTCTTTGTTTTGAGAAAAAATCCTCAAAGATAATTGTACAGTAGGATTACAACGTTTAAATAAAAAGTGAATTGTGTAATGGATGATCATTTTTGTACAATTCCCATCCATTAAAAACTCGTTTCCCCTTCCCCCATACACGAGTGGATTAATTTAACAAGGAGAGTTAACTTTGAGTCCAGTTTTCTGTACAATCTAAAAAATACACAAAAAAGTCAATGGGATAATAGAGTAGTCATGCTTTTACTTAATTACGTTTGAATTGGAATTCTTGAGCTTACATTCCTACTTGTTTTGGCATATTTATCATTTAGTATACCGGTAGCCATTCCTGGAATAAAAAATATGGAGAAGAATGAAAATGTGAAAAAAAGTTATCAGATTGA
The DNA here is from genome assembly GCA_034700945.1 of Arrhopalites spinosus. Classification (NCBI taxonomy): domain Eukaryota; kingdom Metazoa; phylum Arthropoda; class Collembola; order Symphypleona; family Arrhopalitidae; genus Arrhopalites; species Arrhopalites spinosus. The sequence goes on from JAQIVZ010001714.1 coordinate 19,569, forward strand.
AAAGAAACAAGACTTAAAATATTCATTATTTCAGAAAAAGCAAGACTGGATTTTGTATGAGGAAGGTCAGAAGGACACTAGAAAATGGAAAAAATGGTTTATTTTTATCATGTTTTTTAATGTCTCCTCATAAACTACGCTTCATTTAATTCTCCCCACAAGTTTTTTGACAAATTGTCGGCTCATAAATTCCATCAACATGATCTTACACATACACATGTTCTTCACCAATACACCAAAATAAAATTTTGAAATGTAATCATTTCATCTTGGCTGGGGTATAGCAAATAGTTAAAAAAAGTTTTTAGTTTTAAAGTGGAGTTGATGTTTGATGAAAGAAATTGTAAATATTAGTAAGATGAGAGTAATTAAAATAATGTTGGTTATTGTAGACTTTTACTGGCACAACCAAATTGTTCGATGGGGGTCATGGAGAAGATAATTCTGAAAGAATCTCCACCTGGAGAGATGGGTCTGTCAAGGAATGGAACTGAGGATGAAGATTATTTTGTCGATTTCAACCAACCCGACGTCGTCCTGTCTACTGAGGGCTATTTAATATGGAGAGATGACAACAATTTTACCAATACTTACAAATATAATCATTTTTGTATTGACCAGTATGTCCTTTTTCTCCTTTGTCGTCATTCTAAAGATTTTATTCTCCTAATTGACATGTATCTTTTCCATCAATTTTTTTCCAGTAGCCACAAAGTCACAAAAACAAAAACCTTTTTTTAGACTAAAATTATTCAATTCGAAGAATTTCATTTGTCCTTCAATGTAAATGATAAAATGTCTTTACTGGCACACAATTCATGTTGACAACTCGACAAATTTTGTTAATATTAATGTTACAGTTAAATTTAAATATTCACTTTAGAGAGTGGAAAAGTACTGACTTATTTGAGTAGAAGGTTAAAACATGCAAATGACAACAAAAATTTCTTTGAATTTGGTCAAATTGAAAAGTATACCTTTCCCCTAAGAATGACCTTGAAGTTTTCATAAATTTTATTGACAAAATTAGCATTAGTCAGGAGTTCACTGAAAATCAAAGGAATTTGGTGGGAAATTTAAATTGAATTTAATTGTTTTTTCAGAGTTAATGCAACAGCCTACATTGCAGTCTTATGTAAGCCGACATGTACAGAAGAAAATCCTTGTGTAAGGAAATGTTGTCGTGAGTCCATTTCATCCATTTCCATTCTCAATCTTGTTTCAATATTTTGACCATGTACCACATTATTTTTTTGAAAAAGCCCAACAAAGTTTCCTCTTCTTCTTTCAAAAATTCTCTATAAAATAAAAACTATTTTCAAATAAACAGCCTGAATTAATTTTGATGGTGCAGCAAACGATCAATTACTGGTCAACGAGACTTGTGTCCCAGCCCATGCTCCATGGACACCCCATCTCTATGACTCCACTTTCACTCATGTCAACGAGGGTCAAATCACCCAGAGAGTTCATTATGTTGTTGGCATCCCTCATTGTGTCAACATGTACTCCATCAACATGCGAGATCCCATGGAAAAGTACGACATTTGTAATCTTAATTTAAATGTAATTAATTAATCACAATTTTGTGTTTTTTAAAGATTCTTTGTTCTCCTAAATGGATCCCTGGTCACGTCCCAAGATAATCATAAAGATGTCTTCTCAACGGATCACTTTTGTATTGATGGAACTCTTAATGATGGATCATGGGGACATAGTGGCCACGAGTCAGATCAAATTGCTCTCATTTGTTATCAAGATGAAGAGGAGGAGGAGCAGGATGTAAGTACAAAAGTCAAGATTATTTTAAAAATATAATTTAAATAATTAAAATTTTAAATTGTGTTTTAGATTTGGATTTATAATCTCTACGCAAGTGTCATGTTCATCTCGACATTTTTCCTCATTTTGACAGCCTCTGTCTATTTAATTCTTTGGGAATATCAAACAATTCATGGCTGGCTTCAATTCTCTTACGTCGTCTCCCTTTTGTTTGCCTATGCCTTCCTTGCTTGTGTCCAACTTTTGGCTGAATATCTTCATCAAGGCTCTCCACAAATTTGTGAATTTATTGGTAATCCCCCCTCCCCCTTCTTTCTCATATTTTAATTTTAATTAATTAATTAAAATATCTTTAATTACAGGAGTCATCATTCACTTCTCGTTTTTATCAGGTAATTGTTTAATATTTTCAAAATAAAATAATTTTGAAAGATATTTTAAATGATTTTGAATGCATAGCCTTCTTCTGGCTCTCCAGTATGAATTTTGACCTTTGGTGGACGTTCAGGTAAATTGGACATTTTATTTGTGTTGTGCAAGAATGACCTTTGACTTGTTTTGTAGTGGCTGTCGTCCATTGAGAGCTGCCACAAGGACGGGAGAGAAGGCTCGTTTTGCATTTTTTGGACTACTTTCATGGGGTGGTAAGTATTGAGCATTAAATTCCTAATTAATAATGTACATCAATTATTTAAATTGAAATTAATTAATTTAGGTGCAATAGTCATTGCCAGTTTTGGCCTAGCCCTGGACACCATTTACAAGTTTGTGGAAAATTAAAATAGTTGACAATTATAAAAGTTATAAATTCCCATTTTTTGTGTAGGGGAGACGAGTCATCAATTTCAGAATATTTACCTCAATTTGGAATCAAAAATTGTTATTTTCACAATGAATTGTCCAAAATTCCATTTTTTTATGCTCCGGTCGGATTTCTATTTTGTTTAAATTTTATTTTCTTTCTGAGCACAATTTGTTCTCTTCATAAACTCCAAAGGGACACTCGCTTTGCCACTCGCCAAAGTTCGAAGCAAGATAAGAAAAGGTGATTAATAAATAATTTTAATGTTAACTTTGTTTAATTAATTTTGATTAAATTCTTTCCCCTAGATTTGTCCTCTTCATGAAACTCTTCATCATCATGGTAAAAAATGTTATTTAAAAATTATATGGGAAAGTTGAGTATTTAATTATGGTTAATTTAATTGTAGGGAGTGTGTTGGATATTTGAACTAATTTCGGGCTTGAGTTTGGTCTCGTCCCCCGAACACAAAGAAAAATTGAAGAAAGCCTTCCTTTTCACGGACATTTTGAACGCCCTTCAGGGTTTCTTCATTTTCCTCATTTTCACTTGCAAGCCCAACACTTGCAAACAACTTGAGGGTCAATTCAAAAAATTGTCTGTTCGTTTAGAAGAGAAGAGAGGTAAATGTAATAAACCATAGCTTAATTGAGTTAATAATTAATAATTTCATATTTTTTCATTTTTTTGGATTATACAGACAGTTCAATGGGGAGTAGTGGCGTGAAGGAGAAGGTGACAAGTTTTTTTGTGGTCAGTTTTTGTGCCGTCATTTTACCTGCAGTCCATGGACTTCGTAAATTATTTAGTTATTGTGGAAGACCCACTAGGACGTTTGATGGTAATTTTAGAGAAAATATATCAATTTTTTTAAAATAACTTTACAAAATATTCATCATTTTTTATTTCAAGGACGACGGAACACGAGTCACACCGTGACCTCGACGTTTGAAAAATCCAGGAAGGCGAGTGACAGTTCAGCCTGTACCACCCTCTCAGTCATTGATCATGGTGGGGCTTATGAGATGGACACAAAGTATTAGAGCCAATTATTTTCCTTGTTTTGTGAATTTTAAAGCATGTGTTCATGTTATTTTACGGGGTACAATTAACGACTCAAATGTTTAACGTGCTATTTACTTTCTGTTTTATTTTCTGTACTTTTATTTGTTAATCTTTTAGTCATATTTTTCTTGTAATTTGAACATGAATAAAAATATTGTACTTTGTCACCTTTGTTGAGCGTATTTTTAAGTTCTGTCTTTGAAAATAAAATAAAGTCGTCCATAATTCTCATACAACCCCAATTCCAAATTGGCAAGGGTGTCTTGACGAGCAAAAAGGCGGCATTGTTTAAGTAAAACGTGTCTTTTTGGGATTTTTTTTCAATTCGCAAATTAAATTAAATTATTCACAATGCGGATTGAAAAATGTTATTTTTGTTCGTCCAACCTATTCCCAGGTCACGGTATTCAATTTGTGAGAAATGATTGCAAGGTGAGTTTGGAAATTAATTAACTTATAGGCTGCAATATTTTTGAAAATACTTGGACCTGTTTTTTTTTTGAATTTTAATTGTGTTGATAATTGTACACAGATATTCAAATTCTGTCGATCAAAATGTCACAGAGCATTTAAAAAGAAGAAGAACCCTCGAAAGGTCAGATGGACCAAGGCGTTCCGTAAAGCGTCCGGTAAAGAATTGGCTGTAGATCCATCATTTGAATTTGAGAAGAGACGAAATACACCACATAAATATGATAGAGAAATGTGGACTAAAACGGGTAATTACTGTTTCATAATGTCATTTATTTGTTTTCATGTGTACTAATGTATAAGTATTTATTTTTACAATGCTTCTTTTGTTTTTGATTATCACAGTGGAAGCAATTAAAAAGATAGAGAAAATAAAGCAAAAAAGAAGTGCAAGACATATCATGATGAGATTGAAAAAGGCCAAAGTATTGGACAAGGAGAAAGACATCAAGGAAGTTCAACGGAATTTGTCTCTTATTCGTTCACCTGCTGCCGGACTCAAAAGAGCCCAAGAGGAAAGTATTGTCGAAGAAATTCACATGTCGGATGAAGAAATGCAACTTGCAGAGGAAGTCTAATCATTTTTTGAAAATTCCCATTTTTTTACTTCTCTTTCATGTCCTTCTCATTTATTAACTGTTGCAATTAACGAATTAAAGTCTTACACTATTTTTGATTTATTCTCCCCTTGATTTGACAGACTTTTTCACTTGTTCACCACAACATTTGTCGTTGTTTGCTATTTATTAAATTAGAAAAATTGTAGGTAAATTTTTTAATAACACAGTGAAAATTCATGTTGGGGCATTTGAAGTCCACTATGAGATTTGATTGAGTAATTACTGTCAGTTATTGCAAAAGGAAATAGAATTATGAAGCGAGTTGTTTTTTTCTGAACTAAATAATGAACATTTATTTAATTTTTCGTTTGCGACAGCTTAATAATGTTACTTTTGTACATTACTCTTAAATCATGGACAAACTTGCAAATTTTTTATTAGATGATGTGGCAATTCAATGGGATACAGTTGGCAAGTTTAAAAATTAAATGACAGGGTGAAGCGCATCATAAAGTCGACACCTTTTCAAAAACAGTTTCATAGTCGGCCTCATTGATAATAACAGGTGTTAAATTGGTTGCCATGATGGAATTTCTTTGAAGATTCCATTCCTAAATCAAATCAAATTATCCATTTTATTCTTAGATTCAATAAATTAATTGTAGAGTTTTTTTTCTTTGAAGAAAATAATACCTCGTGAGGACACGTTCTCGTAAAGCCACACAGGGGACATTCATGAATTGTAGGTTGTACAGAAGATTTGAGTTTCTGTAAGATTTAATTAAATATTTGTCAAGTTTTGACTAATGATGATTTAGGGATATTTAAATAAGACCTCTAAAAATGTTGATCCCGATTGTTTACGTATCTGTAGTAAAGCAAAAATGGGAATGGTCACCAATGAGGACGATGCGATGACCCACCCGAGAGCCTCTGAATTAAAATAATAAAATGAAAATCACATCTTCTTTATTATAATAATGCACTAATGGTAGTGGGCTACTCACCAACCCAGGAAGGGTATGGAACTTTGCCATTATCATAAGTTGGAGGTTCATAGTCAACAAAACTGAAAATCCACACCAACTAAAAAAAAAATTAAAATTAAATAGTTGTTCAGTAAAAGTACTCTGTATGATTCAATACCAAAATGAGAGCCGGAGCAGCAAATCGCCAACAAAAGATAAAATATAATGATGGTTTCGTCCCCGTCACTGAAAATAATTAATTTTATTAGTGACTTGATTGATAATACTGTACAATAAGTAATTGGTAGTTACTTTCTTGAATATTTTTAGACAGTCTTTCAGTCCCATAAATCCAGATGATAGCCCTGTACACAAAACAATCTTCCAAATTCTCCATTCTTTGAAAATTAAACTACTTATAATGTACAAAACAAACTTACAGAGTTTCAAAAAATGCCAAGTACATCAAAGAAAATTTCTGAAAAGAAAAACAACATTTTAATTTGTATTTGAGGTTATTTAGAAATAAAATTGATTCCTTGATTAATTGACCTACCGCTGCATAGTCGTCCAGCATTCTGGGTTTTTAAAAATAGAAATTACATTTTATTAATATTAATTTGAGATGATTTGCATGTCCAAGATATTTGAATTAAAAATGACACTTACTGAAATATGTAGATTCCTCCCTAAAACCATTACAAAAAAACGAAACATCACAATTAATTAAAATTTAAAAATAAAATAAGATTAAATACCTGAAGGACATTGGGAAGTCCAAACAAAAAAGAAATGACAGCGACCAAAAAAACGAGAATTTCATGTCGCTTAAAATACTTGGCTACAAATTTTGGAAATCCATCTCGAATGGATGTTATTACAACTTCCACCATGGCAAACTGCAATTAAATACACAACATTTAAAATATAATGTACCACCTATAACTTAACTTAATTTATATAAAGACATAAAAAGTAACCTCATTATCTAATGCGACGCATAGAAGCATTGTAAAAAATAACACGGCCCAAATATGTGGAGCTGGCATCTGTTAATTACAGTCAAATTTGTCTTTGAGAATTACGCAACTGTAAGTACTAATGACCAATGATAAGAAATCCTACCTGTAAAACAATTTGCGGATACACAACAAAAATTAAACCGGGGCCATCAGCGATGACGTCATCAACAGTTGTCCTCTGTTCCAGAGCAATATGTCCCAGCATAGAAAATACTGATCCAAAAAAATCATAATTAAATTCCAACCTCCTGTCAACTTTAAAAAAATACTAATTATTAATCCTTATTTTACCTGTAATACCGACTAGAACACTATAAAAAGGACAAAAACAAATATTTTAGTTCCTGACCATAATTACAATAAGAGAGACAAAGATTGAGAATTGACCTGGTAATGGCATTAGTAAGGGCAATGGCCATCGTATCTGTCAAAATATTATTGGAAAATTTATTATAAGATGAAAAAGTCATTATAGATCCCATTGCTATCCCCACCTTTAAAAATAAATCGACATTAATTAAATATTCTACAAATCATTCTCATATAAATCACATTCACATCCACTCACAGCATTAAAATTTTGAGCAGCAGCGTTCACCCAAACCTTCAATAAAATGGAGAGAATTGAAATTAATTGTTAATTAAATTGATGTTAAATTTTATATTCGACATAGTCAAATTCAAATGAGGAAGGACAATGGGGAAATGATTTTCTATCATTATAAAATTAATTAAATATCTCCTCATATTCTCCAGTTGTGTCCAGTTGAAAAAATGTTCATTATTAAAAGACCTTGGGCTCATTAACTAATCTTTAGTTAAAGATAGAAGATAGTTAGGATGACAAGGAAGGAATAATAATTTTTATGATGAAAATTTTTATACATTCTGATTGACCAAGAGTATGTACTTTAGATCATTCAAAAACATTTAGTTTGTAGTTTGTAGGACAACGGTAGTCATAAATTCCGAGTTAAAATTGTCGACCTCAATATGTCCAACCCTCTCTATCTAAATCTAACTTCTGTTTGTCATTTTTCTTCGTCACTTGGTCAATTCACTCGGACACTCCAAGTCATTTGAAAATTGAAGAGACACCCACAATTATCCAATTTTTTGTGTGGATGGAATACACATTGGGACCAATAATTACGTATGGCATCTCTTCATCTTGTGCCTTCTTAAGTACAAATCATGGGAGCCGGATGACACATGTGACGTGGCCTTGTCTTGTTTCAAATATATCATTTTTTATCATACCTAAAGATTGCTTTAAAAAACCCCCTCCCCCCATTTTTTAGTTATAAGATAAGATAATTTAAGTGATATTAAGTACTTTTGCGTCCAAAAGTAATTCCCATCGTGGTTTGAAGAAAAATCTAAGGCCAGCATCTGCTCCGGGAAGGGTCAGAGCGAAGACGAGAAATGCAATGAGCAATATATATGGAAACGTTGCTGTTAAATTTGAAAATTATTTGATCCATTTAAAATTTACTCATACAATTTTTTTAGATTGAAATATATTTATTTTATTACCTGTCAAATAAACAACTTTTCCAGATGATCGTACGCTTTAAAATAAATCAAAAGGATGGCAAATTTTAGACAGGGTGAAGAGATCAACAACTAAAGTACATACTAACTCTTTTTAATACTTAACTTGACAAGATTTAAAGATTGAGATTTTTTTAAAAAACAAACCTTTTCCATAATACAAAGTAGACTAGAACCCAAGCACAGAATAAACACAAGACGAGCTCTCCTCGTAGAACACCAGGGAATTCTATTCCTTCCGTTCGTTGTAGTACTTTTCCACTATGAGTTAATTTTAAATTAAATTAATCATGCCTGTTTCATTATTCATAATAAGTTTTAATTCCAATCCTCTAAATACGGGGACTTTGAATCATTTTCTAAAGGGAAAGTTTCCAGGAATGTAGCTGGAAACATTGATGGAAATGTTTCCTATATCTTTGAAATGGTTCTACAGTAGAACAGGTCTATAGTCACATGGGATATAGTCACATTTTGGGTATAGCCACTAAAAATGTGCGGTCCCTGTACTCTCCCATGTACTGTAATGTTAATTTGTTGACCCTATAGTAGCCTTGTGTATAATCACAGTTGGTTATTATCACTAAAATTTGTGCCCCCCTGTACCATGTTCGTAATGATAAAGTCCGTTCATATAGTCACAATGAGTTTTTAGACAATGAGTTTATTTAT
>JAQIVZ010001715.1:0-28448 GCA_034700945.1 Arrhopalites spinosus
AACATGTCGAAACTAGGGAAATAGTGCTCTCATAAGAAACCATGTAGACTGACAATTGGACACACTGTATATATATAATATTGGTAGTAAAAATTAAATTTTAATTTTTTTTTATTAGAACACGACTAAGGATGGCCTGACTAAAATAATATATATACCTTATATATATATTATATGTACTATATGAAGTTAAATAATAATTTATGTATAAATGAAAGAACATGAAGATTATTTTGTGTGTGTGTGTGGATGACAGTTTTTGAGCATTATGAAGTGTGTAGAGTTAGAGTTTTTTGTGCCTTGCAAATTATTGGCAATATATAACTGTAAACAAAAATTAATTCTTGAGTCATAACAAATTTATTATACTCTTTGATGGTTCATTATCGTTTCTAAACTATTTTTGATATGCGGCAAGAGAAGCCGTAAAAAATATGAAATCAAGTTGAAAATAATATACATTACATATATATATATATATATATACATGTATCATCGTCATCCATTTCATGTTTCAACGGGTATCAAAATTTTAAAATTATATGTTATCCCCTCCTCCTCCTCTCCACCCCCTTTATTATATTTATAGCATCATAAATAAGCAACCAAAAAACATAAAATAATGACTTGTTACACAAGAAAAAATAACCAAGTTTTTTCAACTTGTGTGTGTGTGCCGATTAGATGTTTTTGAGAGATATCACTCAAAGATGACTTATCGCTCAGTTGAGAATAAAGTACCTTATTAGAGTTTTTTCTTGTTAAAATAAAGTTGAAAAAAAAAATTAAAGTTAAGGTTAATTTATGAAGAAAAAACATTTAAGAAAAAGTGTTAACAAACAACATTAGTAGTAAACTACATACCCCCCTGCTCCCCATTTTATAGAATATAGTTATACACGTCAACAAGAAATTATACATAACTACGAAACAAGGTTCATGCTAGAGTAAGTGTATCTTGCATACAGAGATCTGATAGGAAGTCGAGACATGAGTTTTTTTTGTCTTGTATAAACTGTAATCCATCATTATTACTATCATAACCTTTAAAGTCGAATCTTAATGGATCATGTTTTATTATTATACTCAAAATCTTTTTTAAACTTGAGCACCCTCATATGTACATTACATACTACACACACATATTGCTTCATGGGAGGGGGAGAGACAGACACACAAGACTTAATTACTTTAGTCTCAATCACTGTTAAATGTGAATTTAAAAAAAAGAATAATTAATTTACATTTTCTCTCTCTCTTTTCATATATGAAAAATGTTAATTAATTAACTGTATTTTTTTGAGGGGAAAAATCATCAGAGTGAATATCTACATGAACAGAGTTATACAGATTATGAGGACAAGGTAAAATAGAAGACAAAATTAATTTGTAGATTTATTTTATTTTATTTTAAATTTCTTGTCAAATATTTCCAGTGACAGTTTAGACAATTTCGTTTTTTTTAATGTTTAAGGTTGGAAAAGTTAGAAAACATGAAAGTGATAAATAAAAAAAAGAGAGTTAAAAATATTATGGAGAAAATTCATGTTACATGTACGAGTCACATGTAATGAAGTAGTAGGGAATATTTGGGAAAGTTTTTAAAAAAAAATTGAACAAAAAAGACTCCCTAAAACTCATCGTCTAACTCTCAACTCAAGTGAATATGAAGAATGTACTAATAAAAAAAATATTTGGAATTTTTATGAGTTTTGATATTAACAGCGCTTTTTAACGGAGGTTCTAATAATGACGCTCATAATAAAGTAATTTCCAGTGTGAAAATGGCTCCATAAAAAAGGAAATTGTCAAGACGTCAGTCACAAGTGTTCGCTGACTACACGTTGCGGTCCCTTGAATTAAATATTTAAAAAAAAAATGTAACTCTACAGATGGGGAGAAAAATTATAATTTTTACTAGACTAAAGAACCTCATGTTTTTTTAAACGTCACACTTTTCATATGCACAAGTTTCAAGTTTTGAAATTATCCAATATTTCCTCTCTCTCTCTCTGATTTGAGCGTGACTTAAAAAAAGTAACATGAATTTTTTGACAAGTCAGAGTTAGAAAAAAAAGAGAGGAAGATGAAATAAATATTGAAAATGATGTGACAATTTTGTCAATGTCAAACTTGAGATGACGTTTAAAATCTTTAAAATATAATGCGGCGGTCTCAAGTCTCTCTCTCTCTCTTTGGATTAATGTACAACATAAATAATTTAATAATAATTATTCCTCTAATGTAATGTATGACTATCAAAACAATCTTCAATGTCTTTTATTACTAGACGAGTCCAATTACACTTCTAAATGAATCTCATTTAAATTGTAAATAATTTTATATCAAAATGTGTAATTTGACTCATGTCTCTGTCTCTCCAGTCAATTTATAACAACCGGGTATGTAGAATTTATTAATTACAAAAAACGATACCCTTAACCCTACAATTTTTTTTGTTGTTGATGAAAAATAATGATTTGTATTGTATATAATTTCAACAACAAATTAATGAAAATGAAGAGCCTCTAAATAAGTAAGAAAGATCAAAGTGGATTTGATCACATTTCTTTCAAGTTTAAACTTGATTGGTTTATATTTAAATGTCTTAAAATTATTGACGTTGCAGCTTGACACTTGCCTTTAACTAAAAAATATTTATTTTATTCTTTTTTTAAAAGGCCTGAATTCTTATCGTTCACATGATTAGGCTCAAAAGATAAGAAAGTCACTTGTCAAATGAGTTACATCATAAATATAAATATCAAGACATAAAGAAGTCTGTATGATTTTAAAAGTAAAATACAAAGAAAAAAGGAAGAAAATGAGAGAAGAAAATTAATAAATGAAAATTTGGGGCTTACCTAGCATTTTACTCAAGTCAGCATTATGTAAATCGGGATTCTCATCGGCCAATCGTTTCCTCTCAACTTTAGCCCATACCATGAAAGCATTCATGGGACGACGGATTCTCTGTTCTTTCTTACTTTTCTCTGAATTTGGATTCGGTGGTGGTAAAACATTTTGTGGGATTGAATTTCTCAAAGACCACTCCTCCATCGTCACGGGTGCGTGTGGATGTTGTCCATGATGATGATGGGGATGATGATATAGTCCATAGGGTGAATCCGGGTAACCACCCACGTTTCCACCTCCCGGTCCAACCTGAACGGGGAATCCATATTCACTTTTGAATTCCTCCATCTCTACTCGATAGTACCTCTGCGAAAATTCGGGAGGAGAACTCAGCTTGATTTCGGTGTTGGGTTTCTTAAACCTCTTTTAATTTTGTAAAAATTTATTTAATTGTCTTTTTCAGTAGATAGTAGTAGCTACAGTAGTGAGTTTTATTTTGTCAAATAAAACTCAAAGTTATTTTCCAATTGTATAAAATAAATACAATTCAATTGATATTGAAGAATAGAAGAAACCATGTGTAGTCTTTTTTTTGTATAAAAAATGGATTATAAAAATTTATTTTTATTAAAAAAAAACTGCCGTATCGATGCACTCCTCCCAAGAATAAGAGTTTTTCTAAGAATCACAACTGGTGTAATTCTCTTTGCCGAGAACTTTGTTGATACTTAGCACACTGAATGTTGTTTTCGGGTCATACATACATGTATATCACACATTTATATATATCTCTTTCGTGTACATGTAAGAGAGTAGTTTAGTTTTAGTTCGCTTAGTCAGTAGTGTTCATAGTTAACAAACTAGAGAGAGAGAGAGAACCATTAAAAAAACAAAATGCGATAATACATATATGTACATATATATATTTTTCCAATAACTTTGTTCAAAAACAATTGACCTCGTTCAACCATCAAAGTGGGTGGATCAATCAACGTCTATAAATTAAAAATTATTTCACTCAGTCCGCCAATCTCAAGAGTCGCAAGGAATTATAAATGAGCTTCATAAAACTCCACCATGTTTTATTTTTTTATTTTATATATATATATATAAAATAACAACAATCTATGACTCAACAATAGAGACTCAAGAGAGAGAGAGAAAAAACAGGGGCACTGTTTGTGTACTTGTATATTTAATTTTCTAATTGATGATATAATATTTTTCTTTCGCCTCCCTCTCACACCGTACTGTCAAAGAACTTTATTGACGAATCGTTTTCATAATAAACACACAAAACACAACCACACTAAACACACCACTTGGTATCATACGAGTATATAGTGACAAAATATTTATTACAAATATTTTATCCCCTCTTTCATCTTCTTCACTCTGTTCCTCTTCTTATTAGTATCAAGGTTTTTTTTGTAGAGAGAGATATATACTTTGGTTGTACTGTCGTCTATTAGTTTTAATTTTTATTTAACTTGTCCAATATTGATTAACTGATATTTAAGTTTTATCCTCTCGTCTTAAATACCTTCTCTTTTTTTAAACCTTTCTTCACAAGAGAGATACAAAATTTGTTGAACAAATAGAAATGAGAGAGAGAGACTTTGTTTATTTTTTGGGGGATCTTTATTTTAAACATAGGAGTATATCAATTCGATTGTTTTTTTTTAATGTAATGTGAAGAGTATAATTTTACTAGTCTTTTTTTTAGTAGGAGAGTTTAATCCTAGTACACGGTTTACTTAATAAAATTGTTTATCTTTTTTAAAAAGTGTGATGATAGGAATACAACTTCACTGAATGACAAACCAAGACTGACTGCATGCATAGGATTCAATCTAGTAATTCACGGGATAGCCTGCCCATCAACCTCCCCCCTCTTTCTCTTATCTCAATACCTTTACGTTTTTTAACGTGTCTACCTGCTTTACCTCTGTACCTCACCTTATACATAAAAAAGAGTGGAGAGGCAAAAAAAAGGGTTTACAATTAGTATCATATATTCTATGTATTGCATTCAAAGTCATAACTTGAGACTTTTATACACAACTACAGTCTACAGGCATGTAGTTTTGAAATGAGTTGGTCTCTCTCTCTGCATGTTATTTTTCTCCCCTCTTTGAAAAAAAGTATTGATATATTAAACTGTATGTTTTGTACCGTCTTTAGAATAACAATACCTAATGTATGTATGTACATTATACCCACAAAAAATAGTCTCTTCTCTTGTATCTTTCACGTACAGACTCTTCTTCTTTGAGGATCAAATATTATTTGAGGTATATGATACACTGGTACATTATAATATAAAATAGCAAACTAGTAAAAGATTTTTTAGTTTAAATTCAACAATAAAGTTTTTTCAAATTTATGTCATACTAAATATGTACTTATTTTGTTATATTATGTTCACTTTACTTTATTGTATACATTTTTTATTGTTGTGTATATGAAACATAAACATAGACTTGAATGGTGCTCTTACTTTTCCCTTGATTTTTCTCCATGACTTTATATTTGGGAATGGGTAAAGGTTGTTGAGTATGAATGAGACGATATCGCGTGCCTTGAGTTTGAGTTGTTTTTTTTAAAGAATAAAACTCTCTCTCATCCTTTTGAGGACCACAAGCCGCCTTGTATTTCCTATTTATTCGACACTCTCCAGATGAGGATGTGAATCTCAAGTTATTTTGAAGGGTACTTGAGGGTACTTAGAAAGAACTAAATTTTTTGAGCTTCTGAGGATCCATCATTTTTTTAATATTATTTCTTGAGCCTAAAAACTTTGTACAAGCAATAAATGTTGAATTGTATTTAATTTACATATTGAGACGCTCAATTGGCTAAATTTACAGGGGATAGACACACAAGTTTGAAAAAATATTGAAAAAATGAGAATATTATGAATAATACTCATAATTTATTAAATTAACCAATTACTGCCACTCGTCAGATGATTATTTTTAAAAAAAGGGAGTAAGTATTGCATGGTTGGCTTGTCTACAAACAGAAACAGCAATTATATTGATACCGCATTTGTATTTTTACATTGTGTGCTTGTCTGCTCTCAAGTAGTTGTGCACAAAAGAGTCAATTATTATCACATAATATTTGTCACCTGTGGTTAACTCTCTCTCCCTCTCTTTTTTGTACCCTTTCTCTTCTCTATTACAAATGGAGAGATAATATTGGTTTTAAATGGACTAAATTATTACTCGTTGAGCATCCACATGTAATAGTACATAGTTTGTATCATCTGTACCTTCCACAGGGTTCTCTTGTGGTGAAAAAGTTTTTTTTTGGAGAAAATTTGTAAAATGATATGAATCCAATTATAAACATCTACATTATTGTGAGTGTTTTTTTCATATATTCGAGGTAGTTTCTACACAAATTTATTAATTTTTTTATGTGACATTTTAAAATTAATATAAAAAAGATAAATAAAATAAATCATTTTCTACTTAATGTACTCTACATACTAATTTCAAGTTTGAACATGTCAAAAATAAAATTCCTACTCAGAATTTGATATGTATAGGTGCTCCTCTACAATTTAACAATTTTGACTGGAGGTATACGTGCAGGTCCTGGTCTCTGTTCGTGTGCCACACTTGGGTCAATAGCTGATAATATTTTTCAAAAGCCCTGGTCTTGCATCCAATTCGAAAAGATAGAGTAAAAAAAATTAAATTAATATAGAAAAAAATAATACTCATTCAATAGTTTAATAGGTACACTTTAACAATTTCGAGGTCATTTTTTAATTTATACGCTCTAGTTTAATTTCTATATTTTTCTATTTTGTCTCTCTTTTGGATATATCTGTATCATGACACATTGAATATTATTATTTTATCATAATTTGTATTTTAATATTTAATTATACTTTGTCAAGAACTTTTTTAAATATGGGAGGTTGGACGAGTCGTCCAACCTCCTCAAGTTGAGTCAACTTGATTGCGTCAGTTGAATTGATATCAAATTATTTTTTGAGGGAGAGGAAACATGTAGGGATTTCCATAGTACACATTTAAATTAAATTAATTAATAAAATATTATATATAGCATATATATTACTATGTACTTACCACCTATATGAAAATTTCTGTAGCCTTTTTACCCAAGTTAAATTAAATTAGCGGTATTATTATGTATTACCTAACTTTGAGCTAGATAAGTGTCTACCTGTCCCCTGTGATATTGGACTGAGGGGGATAGCACCGTCATGCTTAGATTCCAACACTCGGTCAGTTGCTGATCAAATAAAAAAATTGTTTTATCTGTCTCTCATGAGAGAGTGTGTGTGTTTTTGTTAGAGGACGATTTGGAAGAGGATATCATACGAAGGATGATGTTGTCACATGGTGCATTTTTATTCCGTCCACTTTTACCTATGACAAGTCACTCGAGTATAAAATTCTCGTGGTTAATTTATTTGTTCTCTGTTTAGTATCTCTACACACACACACAAGTTACCTTTGGCTACCTCCAAGTGCCTCGACCACACTCTGTGTGTGTGTTTTTTTTCTTCTCTCTGCATAATATTTATTATTATTATCATACGTTTATTCCCATTTTGTCTACAAAAACCTCGGGCACGTCAACATTTCAAACAGATACTGATTATTATTATTTTCAAGTTTGAGTCTTGCACACACACACACACATAGAAAAAAGGAAGGTGCAGGAATAGAACTGAAATCATACTTTTATTTTTCCTCTCGCTCTCTCTGGTAATTATATTTGTACATTTTTTTTATTATTATTACAGTTAACAGTACTCACTACAGGTAACTCACCTGTACAGGTGAGGAGAGAGACACAAGTGGGGAGTAATTATTGTGAAATCTGAGCTGTAGCTGTAGTAATCAGGAGATTTATTTAACTATTTTTTTGACGTTACACAGATTATTAAATAATGTGGATGCATACAGATATTTCCCTGAATGTGTCGTTTTTGGCTTATTGCGTTCATCATTTTTTTAAAAATTTAATTGTGATGCTTAAATTTATCTTTGATGATTTGATTCCTGGAACGTTAATTTTGACGTCTCAAATTCATGTGTACATTGTATAAACTTTTTAAAGTCAAAGATAATTACACAGCTTTATTTAATTCTGTTAGTGAGAGAGAGAGAGAGAAAATTAAAACAGTTTTTTGTCATTTTTTTTGAACGACTTTGATTGCGCAGGTATTTGATTGTTATATAAATGAAAATCATTTCCACGAAACTTTTTTCACTGATAAACTCAAACCCCCTCCCCACTATTAAAAAAAAATTTGTACACTGTTCTGAGAACTGATTCTTGAAAAAAGGGGGTTAAAAAAAGATGAATTTTGAGAATTTTGTCTCGTCAAAAAAATAATTTTATTTTGTAATTAAACTTTCAATTTTTTAGAATTGTTTTTTTAAAAGTCTCTCTCCTTTCCACCCCTCTTACATCTTACACCAAAATGCTCCATTTTTTCTGTTACAAAGACTTTAAAAATTAAAGTTATTTAATTTGTCAAAGATTTATTTTCATTGATTTGACAAAGTTATTTATACATTAATCATGAATAAATTTAAATGACCCATAACAAAATAGAAAATAGATAACAAAAAAAAGAACTAAAGTATTGAAAAAACATTCTCGTTTAAAATAATTTGCAAAAATATTAAATTTTTTCGCAACTTGGACAGGTAGCTAATATTGGGGTTCTGTAAAAAAACAGTTTTCAAAAGTTATCTTACATCAAATGAAATGCAGTTTAATGACTCACGACAGTTAAGAGAAAACAAATGTGGTTTGAAAAAATAAATATTTCAAAGACTTGATGTTACAATATAAAGTGTATTATGTATAAAAATTATATATTTTTTTTGTTCCTTCTCAAAGCTCACCTCAACTCAACTGAAAGATGTGTAATATCAAATTTCACGTCTCATAAAAAAAAGTTGGAGACTCGTGTTCTCTTCTTACTGAGAATCACGCGTTTTGATACATAAAACGCACTTTTATTCCTTTTTCATACTTACCATTTCACAAAGAGAGAGAGAGAGAGGGAGGGGGGACTTGCATACAGAGGAAATCACCGCTGCCGTCTTCTCGTGCCTCTCAAAAAATTCAATAGACTAAAAAGAGAGAGAGAGGCTCTTGGATGCCCTCATGTAATTGACTAAATATTCAACAAGTTGTACACTATGAGCTCAATAGCGTGATAATCTCCGACAAACCTGACTCTTTAACTGACTGGGCGTGGGCACCTTTCTCCCCAAAAATGAGAGAGAGAGAGAGGGAGAGACGCTTTTTTCAATGAACTCTCTTCACCAATTTGTACATTGTGAGACTCTTATGTGGTAAACCATATTCTACACCGTTCCTCTCTCTCTCTCAATTCTCAATTTTCAACTGAGAATTTTAATGACTACTCAAGTAACATTGGTTTTTAATTTAAAACCTCAAAAATTACTCTCATAAAAATAAAACTCCTCTTAAATGCTCTCCCTATAAAAATTGGCACTAGATATCTTCATGTATATAATATAATATGTAATGCAAGTTTACAAAAGTGCGATTACACTTAAAATACGAGTAAAACAAGTCTATGGGGTAAAATTTATATTCTTTTTTTTGTCTTGAATTTTTCCCTATTAGTGGATTCACAAGTTTTTTTTAAAAAAAAAAGACAGTAGAAAAATACACACGACCCAGACATAGACACTGACACTTGAACTCATCTCTCGAACCCGACTCGTAAGTATAACCTAAATATCTGTATTACATGGGGTTTTTTACAATTTATAAAACACAACTAACTATTTAAATAGTATAAATAAAAAATATATAAAAAATTGGTATTTTTAAATGACACTAGTTAAAAAAATGCGTCATTTTTGTATTTAAGTATTAATAGTATTAATGTATTTAGAAAAAAAATCCTTCTTGTGGCAGACAATTTCCGTATGAAATATGCAAATAATGTTTACATAAATGGCAAAAAATAGTAGACAAAATAATATGTAGATTAACTAGAAAATAACCTGTGTTGAGCACATTTTAATATAGTTTAAAAGTTGGTGGATTTATTTTTGAAAAAAGGGGGAAGTGGGTCAGGCGTGTATTGTCAAGTGAGAGAGCTCCTCAAGTCGATCCGATCATAATCCGGATTTAACATGAGAAATCTCTGACTGACTGTGACTGACGATGAATTCAATGTAGCGTATAGAAATAACATATATATGTATAGTTTTTCGTGCTCGTGTAATAAGCACTCATTTCCACCATCATCTCTCTCTCTCTCTCATGATCTTTCATTTTAATACAGATTGTACATAAGTATTCACTTTTTTTACATGGAAGAAGCATGATGGTAAGCAATTTTATGAATATTGTTCATAATCTAATATAATCTGATCGTTCACTTTGTCTATTACCACAAAAATACAAAGTGCACACACTTTGCTACAGTACAGACTGTAGCATGGCATGTACACGTAAGGATGATGTCGTAATATTGTGAATGCATGATACAGAACTTTTTTAAAGTTTAAAGTTAGTCAAAGTCCTCACATTTTTTTAAATACACTTGATCTCGAGTACTCTACAAAATAAAAAATGTGTGTGTGGTACAGATACAGATATATATGCATATTTGAACATTGAATATTTCCCAACCATTTAAAATAAAAAGGAGTTGGTCTGTACTAATCGGACATGGTACGTAGACCAGTCTGAAGGTCATTTTAATCAAAGCTGTAAAGAGAGAGAGAGAGAGAGATCTTAGAGATTTTTATGCACATGTTTTCTTAGGTGTGAATTACTAGTTGATTTTTAATGTTGATAATAGAAGTATTTTAAAGAAAAAAAACTCTTTTTTTAATAACAGTTATTTTACCTTGATTTAAATAATCTTTGAGTCATAAAAAATTTGTTTCTATAATTTAATATTAAAATGATAATTATTTTTATTTTTTTTCAACTACATTTTTTATAATCTACACATTACACATGTTATACATTTATTACACTACACAAATCCATTTATATCTGTAGAGATACCTAGTCTTGTGTGTGTGTGAGATTTATCTGTGGGAAAAAATCATTTTCTTTTGGATTTGATGATTGTATGAAATATAGACTATGGAAATGAAGGTACATCCAAGTCATCAGATAGTGCATTAAAACACTCTATAATTTTTTAATTTAATTAAAACTAATTTTTTTCTCATCCCTGTCCTAACAATTTAATATGAAATTACTGAAAAATTTTCTTTTTCCTTTGAATTTTCTTTCAATAATATTTCTTTTAACAAAAATGAATTGGTACAAAGATTTAAATAAAAATAATTTTTATACAGTAAATTAACATGTAGCGTGTACACAAGTATTAAGGTTGGTGAAATTGGGATGATTATTGAAGAGAGGAGGGGGAGTGTTGTCTTGATGTGTTCGATGATGTGTTAATACTTTGATTACATATGGAGACTACATAAGAGAGAGAGAGAGAGAGAGAGAGAGAAAGATTGATGATGAGGACGCGGTGTTAAAGAGAGTTTTTACGAAACTGGCCGTGGGCAAGATATCATAAATTAAGCTAAAACTCATAAAGGAAAAAGACAAAAGAGAAGAAGGATGACTTAAAGGAATTGTTTACTGTAATACATATTACCCTAGGACCCACTCATACTATAACAGAAAAATACAGAGCATTGTTACATTCTTCATGTGTATCACCTATTGTCTCTTGTTTGTGTCATTATTTAACTTTTTTTTATAAATGGACACTCTACTCACAATACTGTCTCCTACTAAATGACAATTTGTTTCCATTTTCACTGTCACTGTCACAATCTTAATAAAAAAAATCTCTTTCAACTAATTTAAATAAATACAAAAATACTACTGTAAATAGAAGGATTAAATTAAAAATCAATTGTATAAATAGAAAATCTCAATAATAAATAAAGTCAATAGTAAAACTAGTCAAGTAAAAAAAGACAGAGTGGAAAAAAAACTAAGACAAAAAAAATAGAAACGTGTTTAAAGTCGAAAAAAAGGTGGACTCGTGCTTTGTACTCATGTTGGGTATTGAAAGCGGAAGGCAGGTGAACCGTTAGCATTAAACGATGGGTGTAATATTACACACGTAGGGACAGTATAAGAGAGAGAGAGAGGAAAATATTGTGCATTAGAAAAAAGCAACTCAAAAGTAGTTGCAGTTGCATATAACTTTGTTGTTTATTCTAAGAAAAAAAATAGTGTTGGATATATAGTAAAATACAAGATTATGTGTGGAAAGAAATAAAGTTCTCTTCATGTACACACAGAGAGACTCGATGAGAATAAGGACTCCCTGCCTGACCAGCCATTTCCGCTGTCAATGCACATGCAGAACGTACGTTCGTATTCTGAACTAGAACTCTAGACAGAGGAACTTATACTCGTCACCCTCGTCAAAAGCACACGGTTCTCTCTCTGGTTTTTTTCTTTATTTTTTTTACCATAACGTCCCTCATTACATTGACGAGGTAGAATAAAGTACGAGTGTAGAAATATGACCAAGAAGCGGATAGGGAATGTACGGCACACGAGCTCTTGTTATATTAAAATATTGTGTACAGTGGTAGGGTCGAACGGTGTGACACCCCAAGAATTAGCATTTTCCCACACCTGCAATGTTCCGACCACCTTCCTGTTCATCCAGAAACTCAGGTGTTTTTTTCTAATCATCCGACTTGTACCACAGAGAGAGAGATGATCGACTCTCATCAATATGCAACACAGGCAGACTTCCATGGGAAGTATCTGAACGTCCTCCCCACTACAAACTACCGACCGCCACTCTTTTTATTTCTATTAGCCATAACCCACGCTCCTTACATTTAATTAGCAAAGTCCATCATTGGCAGTTGCCATTTATTACTATTTTCTTCTCTTTTTTTATAATTTGGTTTACATTGACAGAGAGAGGGGGAGGGGTAACGAGACAAGGGGACTACCTGATTAAAGTCGTGTCTAAAATTTAATATGGGATTATGATTATCACTCTCTTAATTTTGTACAAGCTAAATACAAAGTAATCAAAGTAAACTACAGATAGTCAATTACTTAAGTATCATGGGAGGAAATATTTATTGAGATTCTTCAATTAAACGAATTTTATATACTCCTTAGAGTCCAAAGATTAACGAGAAGTTGAGAATTGTAAACAGGAAAAGGATTTAATGAGCATACCTTGAAAAAAAACAAAGCAATCAACTTATAAAAACATTTTTGGTACCGGTTCATCTCATTGACCCCGGATATTTATAAAAAATAATAATATATATATATAAATAAATATAAAGCTCATTCAATGAACAAAAACTTTTTTTTGTATGAATGCTACCCCTTCATCTTTAGTCTACGCCATCAAAACTTTAAATTTCCATATTATTACTATTTAATCAAAATATTTGTCCATCTTGTAATCTTTGTCCTCTTTGATAGACGAATTTTTTATTGGAAATATTCCATTCAAAAACTTGATTTTATTTAGTCCCAGTCAAAAGTTGGTTGTCAGTTATATTATAAAATAATAAACATTTAAAAGTTTAGAGCTCAGGTAAGTAGGAGGTTAATATTAAACTAAAATTTTTGTTTTTTGTTTTCTTCAAACTCATTGCCCTATTAAACCCATTCGTAGTGTAAAAAATTTAGTTGGTGGTATTTAAGGGGGGGGGTGAGTGATCTACAAAGAAATTAGACAAATTTTGTTTACTAAATTCACCTTTGCTTTCTCCATTGTTCCCAAACTTCATTGCTAATAGCTAATGAGACATTTTTTTTAAAGACATGTGCAAAAAATTATAATAAATAACAAGGTACAAGTTTGATTACACAACTTTGTGTATTAAATTTATTTTGAAAAAATATTGACACATCTTAATTAAATTAATTAGTTATTTTTACATAAAAATAACTAAATACGTCTAATTTTGACAATAACAATTAAAACTCACAATAACAAATATCGTTTACTTGCCAAGATTGGGGATGGATAATAATTAAGAATATTATTATGTATATTTACAAATGTAGCCACATGAATGGGATTTAACAATTCTATAAATTATTATTTAATGAAAGAGAGAGAGAGTTTATAAAAAAAAAAGTCTGAAAAAGTTTGAAAGGGAAAGAGACCCGAGATCCAAAAATCAAGTCTCTCTCTCTCTCTTCAAGCAGCTAATTGGCTATTGATTCATTGAGCAAATTTGAATGGTCAAGGTCTAAAAGGAGCAATTAAAGCTTAATTGATCTCAGTTGAAAAGGAATAATGAGAAGAGGATGGAGTATATCTTTTGACTCGATAACATTAAAAATAATTTTTTCTGTGGCAACTGGTACTCCTTTTAGCTGCCGTTGTGTGTGTGTACCGTTTCTCTGAATAATACAAGAGAGAAGTCCTGGAGTGCTTGACGTTCTATAGAATGGGGCATGATGCTGCTTCATTTGGCGATCAGAGAGAGAGAGAGACTCTGGAGTTATGTAATGAAACACACTGACTTTTTTTTGGAGAGAAGAGTTGATGGAGGTGAGGACTGAAGCCACCAGCGGATGATCCTATCGAATTGTACATCTCCTTGTTGTATCCAGTAATGGAACCTACGTGTCTCTCCTCACCCCATGAATTATGACCCAAGGTACCAACTCATCCAACTCATCGGTATTCCACCTGCCTCAGCTCTCTCTCTCTCTCTCTCATAGTCAATTCAATACTCATCTCCTCTCTCCGCCGTCAGTGAGACTCACCGTTTCTTACAGATACTTCCTTCCATACACTCCAAATGGGGAGAATTTCTCTGTGTCTCTGATACCCAATGTTTTTGAGATGAGTCTCTTGGAACATAAGGCAAAAGAGAGAGAGAGGAAAAAAAGTCTTGTCAGCTTTTTGGTGAATGTTGTTGTGTGTTGTATCCTGCGACTCATCCCACCTTTCCATTCCATTCAGGTCTATATAATTCTTTTCTCTTATATGTTGAAAAAAAAACCTTTAAACTTTGAACGTTTTACATGCTTCTTTGCATATTGAATTGTTATTTATGGTCTAATCATCAAGAAGGAAGAATCGGGGAGAATAGAATGACATACACAGAGAAAAAAACAACATCCCCAAAGGTGTACTCTCTCTCTCTCTCTTGTATCTAAGTAATGCACATTGGACAACAAAGGCCAAAAAGATTCTCCAGAAAAGATTCTATATGTACTCGTCCACAATACACACACACAGCTCCATGTCTGTCTTTTTAGTGTAGAACAGGGCATTTTGTAATCTCATGATCTGGTCACATCATGGATATGTTTTTTTTATTTCATTTCCTTACTTTTTCAACTTGAAAAATGTCACAAGCCACCTAAGCTGACACTTGTAAATCTTTTGTAGTGAAAAAAAAACTTTTTTTTCATGTTTCATCTGCAAAAAAACACATCGTCATGTTCATTTTTTATTTTCTAAACTTTCCCAAAATTTTAACATTTCTTCTCATTATTGAAAATATCAACAACAAAAAAATGTCATGCGTGAGACATTGAAATTTTTTTTAGTTATTTGTTGAGTGAAGATAATTATTTAAAGTGTTTAATATAAGTTGTATCATGTATTTAAGTACTTTTGAGTTTATAAAAAAAATGAATAACCTGTTTTAAAAGTTAATTTAATTTTCTTTTAAAATAAAAATCATCCTTTCCTTTATTACTATGATTAAGAATAATGTAGAAAATTTTAAATATCAATTTTTTAACTCTTGTTAAATGTTATTGACTTTTGTATAATAATAAGTAGACAACTTGGAAAATTAAAATGATCCAAATTTCAACTGTACTATCAGAGAGAGAGAGTCTATTATAATTAGACTACATTACAAGTATAAAGTTCACGTCATATAAAAAAATAATAAAAACACACACGATATGGAACCAAAAAGGGGCAAAGGGTTGAGGAGAAATTGTTTGTAGAAAAAAAAGATGGAATCAAGATTCTAATGTGTATTAATATATTCAATATTGTAGAGAAGAGAGAGAGAGGGAGAATGTGCGATAAAATCAGTTGAGAAGAGAAGAGAGCAAAAAAAATTACTTGAAAATTGATTCATATAATATGAATCAATCGATGTATGTCTGTAATTAAGCAAACTTCATGACTCATGAGGCATTGAAAGCAATTAGATCGACTCACCTTCGACCTTTCCACTCCACATTCCAATCTGCCAGGAATTCTCTCTCTCTTTATTTTTTAAAAAAGTACATCACCCAGTTCATATTTAAAATCATGTGGGTGAAACAGTTTCAAGAATATTAAATTAAGTACATGCACACATCTGTACATATATATATATAGTTAACCGCATTGCTACTATTCTGTACATTGTAATTCATTTTTTAGCAATTCTTTTTCCATCTTTTGCCAATTTAATCAAACAATTTTAATTGTATAGTCTGCTCAAAAAAAATGTAAATGAGAGTCAAAATTAAAATTAATTTTGTATTGTTGGTACATAGAAAATAAATATGAAATGTTATTTATAGAAATTTTTTGCACAAGAGAGATAATTTAAGAGAGATAATCCTTGAGTAAAATTTGACATGTAAAAGTTTTACTTGACCTTTTTTTACCATCCATACTTTTACCAATACCTTCATCTCCACGATTAGTCTAGCTTTTCACACATTAGTCAGGGAGGATTTGGTCTGTAATTAATGGCAAAAGAGGAGAGAGAGAGAGAGATAAAAAGGAGAAATGGGAAACAAATAAATTAGAAGCCATGCCGTTGTATGAGCTCCTGTAAAAATAAAATACATATATACAAGTATGGAAGATAATATATACAAAAACGTGCGGCAAAGAGAATTGAAAAAGAAGCACACGACTACCTGTACAGAGTGTACACAGTGTGTGTATTATTATCTAAATGATAAAAGACTTTAGTTTGTTTTTTATACAATTCCAGCATCTGCCTCTAAATGTAAGTAATGTCAGTCTCTCTTTGGTTCCTTTTTCCCATTTAGTTTTTGTTCAAGAGACTCTCCATAATGTTACAAGAAGTTTAAAAGGCCGATGAAAAGAGCCGATACTGCTAAAGTTATAAGTGACCTGCTTCCTCACTCCTTTGGGCTTTGCTACTAACTGACTACTAACTAAATACTTGTTATAATAATATATTTGACCACACCTTTGTCTCCTCTTTCTGTGTGTGTGTGTGTATTCAAATGAGGAGGAACATGCATACAATTTAGTGGTGAAGGAGTCAAGAACATTTTATTCTGCTGCTACTGAAGTCCTCATTAGATAACGTCTTTTGAAAAAAAAACAAAATAATATGGCCAGATGCTGACCCACCATGTTGCCTTCTTCCCTTTAAAAATAACAAGAGAGTTTATTTTTATACAAGTGGAGATATTTCACTACGTGGCATTTAGGCAAATATGAAAGGAAGACATAAAATGTTTTTCATAACAAATTTATACACACAACCATACTCGCATACAACTATAAATTTATGCTACATCACCACAACACTATGTTTAATACCTTATATGTATTCTTATCTAAATTAGTCATTCAACATTTATTACTTGTCTTCTTTCCTCTGAGTGGTTGTGAGATCTCCTCTTTAAACTTTTTTTAATAGACTATCATCAATATAGTCTCAAGCCTTTTTTAGGTGTACATAACTAAAGAGTACAAATTTCATTTTAAGGACTTTTTCTTAAATTAGGGGATCAAGAGTTTTCGGGTATTTTTGATTTTCATGAAATTATGAGTAAAATAAAAACTTAATTGTGGAAAGGAAATTTTTTCATGTAGAGAATGATAGACACAGGAAAAAACTCAAGTACAAAATGTTAAATATTTTATTTGAGAGGATACTTGTACAAGGCGTCGGAGATTTGAGGTTTAAGACTTGGACCTGTGGTGTTTCGTAGTAAAGCACCTTTGAGTTTCTCCTTGGGTTGTGAAAGCCATGGATAAAGTATTGGATGGAGGGGATTACAAGTATGTAAATAAGGGACTGATGAAACTTGTTCAAACTTCTAACTAACTGAAAGTATCCATCATTTATTATATGATTGGCATTAGCTGGATGGCACAAGACAGATAGATGTCCTGCATCTTGATGAATTCATCTTTTACTCATTCCCTCATATACCCCGGCTCTGTCTCCCTTATTTTTTCCTCAAGTCCCGTACCCCTCTGTTGATGCCGTGAATTCCATTCCAACTCAATCTCATCTCTCAAACTTGAGACTTTTCATGTTCTTCAATATTATACAATCATTTATTTCATAAAATATTGAAGAATGTCTGGTTATATCTTTATCTGTACATAATTTTGAAATAGAGAGATAGTCAATTTTAATTGTGTATTTCAATAATTTAAAAATGAATTAAAATAAATGATCAAAGTTTATGAAGTACCTACAGAATTGAGCGGTATAAAAAAAGATGAATCTTTTTTTGAAAGAGAAAAGAACTTACACTCCTTTTATACAAGTTGTATATATTTAGCAAAAGATAAGAAAATAAAATATGAGAAATGTTGACAGATGAAATGGTGAAGGATGGCCTCACCCATATTTTCTTGGGTTTGAGTAATGAGTGCCATTTTTTACACTGTTGATCCTTTGGGATTAACCAACCATGAAAACTGTGTACAAAAGATATCTCTCTTTTAAAATAAATAAAAATATTCAACCACTTGTGTTCATTTATTATCCATCAACACTCCTCTCTCTCTCTCTCTCTCTCACGTCACAAGGGCTCAGTTTGTTTTTATTTCTTCAAGACTTTATTAAGTCAGATTTAGTTGTGAAAATAAAATCTGTCGTTTTATACTAGACAAAAATAATTTTTTATTAAACTAGTCATAATTAATTATATTGCAAAATTCTTCTAGACATATTTAATCAACAAAAATATTCATGTTTTTCTTAGTCATTTATCAGTAAGGTTATTTTCAACTTGAACTGATAAAAAACTACAAGACTAGCTGTAATAATTAACTGCACAGTTTTGTATTTGACATTGAATTTATTCTTTTCCCATTTAAAATAATAAATTGAGCAAAAACTAAAAGTTTGACTACCTGCTGAGAATGACTGAGATTATAGATCTTATGCAAGAAAAAAGATTAATAAAATATTAAATATATATTTTATACTTTTATGACTGTATATATTTAATCTTAATACAAATACTCTTTGTATTTTTAACTAAATGTTAAACCTAAAACAGTTAATAGAAAATATTGCACCAATAGATTAATGTCAAGATATTTTAAAAAAATAGAGCTACAAGAAAAATTCCACCACATAAATTTTTGATGGATACCGAACATGATTGATTTGATTGAGAAAGCGATGACGATCAAATCGAGGTTGATGATGAATAGAAAATCTCGAAGGTAAGAAACTTCAAACTTTTTTTTTCATTTAGAGTTCTTCTTAATACTAAACTCAATTCTATTTATTTTTTTCAGTTTGATTTTCTACTGTAGCAATGGACTTGATAGTGAGAATGAGAAGGCAAAAAATTTTATAGTTGAAACAGTTGGCCACTTTCCTAGTGGATGGATATCAGCTTCATTTATAGAATATTATAATATATTCAATAAAATCAAGACCGAAATCAAAATCACAGACAGACAGACAAACAGTCGAGTAAGGTTCATCTAACGATACAACTCAAAAAATATATTGCAGATATGTATCATCATCTTTTAATATAAACAATTTTTTTTAATATCTCTCCATGTCATTGCCATTTTCCTAATAATTCGTTCTCTATTCTATTCTATACATTATACATAAGAGTGAAGGGATATATTTTATGTGCATAAACTTCAATTGTAATCATGTGTAATAATTGTAGCATATGATGAATTTTTTTCTTGGTGTTATTCCTTTCGGGCCTATTTTAATTTCTTTGAGATGGATGAGGTAGGTTTATCTGTACTCTGATGTAGTGAGGGGGATATACCAATGCTAGTTTTGTGACTTATACGATTTGTATGTCTGAGTTGTGTTTTTGTAGTATTGGCATGTTGCTGTGTCACTGCAGTGACCCTCGTGAGGGTCACCTGTTACTTTGCTCCCCCGTTGGAGGCTCATATTGCATGGCTCTCAGCAGTAGATTTTTTCCAGTCATGTTCCTTTGCATAACGATGCCCTCCAGGTTTTTTGTGTCTCTCAAACATTTCAAAATAAAATATCCGTCATCATTCACTATCACACCAGCCTTGTGTCCTTTAAATAGATAGCAGACCTAATGTATGTAACACATTTTACGAGACAACAATAAGCAAAATAATAAAGTTGGTCAAAATGAATTTTGAAAAAGTGTCATTGTACGATTGTAGAAAATTCATTTTATTCAAAAAAATACGCGTACTATAAAATTGTCCTAAAATAATTTTTGTCGCTGCAAAGTGTAAAGCCACCATGACATAAAAAATTATAATGACTTTTAAAATAAGTTCTTGTCAATTAAAACTAAAAGAAACTTTATGTACATAAAACTATACAGTAGTAGTGTAATTGGTTTGGCTTATGGTATAAAATTAAATGTTAAATCACATACGAGTCATATTATATCTGTACATAAACATAATGACAATAATTTTAGTTGTTATGAACTTTAATCCCTTGAGAAAAAAGATTTAAAATTTTTTTTATGTTCTTTTGGCCATTACATAAATTGTTTTATTATTAAAAGGGTATGCTGGCTACCACGTGATAGCTAAATATCTATCTATACAGAATCTGTACTAGGAGAGATAGTCGAGTTGTAGTGATTCGTCATTTATTTTTTACTAGTCAATTTAGTAGAATTTATAGACACAACTAAAATGATGTAAAGCAATTAATTTAAATGGCATTCATTTCTTTACTCTACAACAATTAATTAATTAAATTCACTGAAACTGTACACATGACTTTCTTCAATCTTATGGTAAATTCTTTGTAAAATTCATTCATTATGAATTTAGTGAAGGAATGTGAAGGAATATTCATCCCATTATGTATATATGCGAGTATCATGGAAATCTCCAGCCTTATTAGAAAATATTTTATACGGAGAAAGAGAGAGAGAGATCGTAAAGGATATGAACTGTCCAGAGAAAATCCACACTCACGATCTTCATTCAAAAAGTGGAAAAGAATTTTTACTTTTAATTGATCGATCAATTCTGGCACGAATGCCTTCTCTCTCTCTGTCTCTCTGGTTAATTCTTAACTGACAAGCAAAAAAGGAACGTCTAAATTATTTTCCTTGACTATTCACAGTCTTCATAGTGTTACTTATACATTTAAAGAAAAAAAATAATGTAGCCATAAATAAATAATGGTACAATATAGGAAAGAGTAAGGTCCCTCAGTGAATAAAAAAAACTTAATGTAAAAGTTTATTCATGAGCTAACGAGATGAATGTATTAGTCATATGTACTGTTATAACGAGAGTCAGAGTAGGGTGGGCAGACAATTCATTCTTTTGTATTGTAAAAAAATGGGTGAATTCTTGTTATTATTATTAATTCCTTTTTTATGCACGGGCATAACTACAGTAGTCTCTCTCTCCCTCTGTCTCTCTTTGAAGAAGCATTTGGTAGTAAAATCTTCACAAGTCGTGCTTGTTACTTTACAAAGTCTTAGAAATTTCTTAAATAAAAGAACCATGACTTCCACACACACGACATGCCGAGATAGCTTAAAGGTTCTCTCAAAAGCCTCAATTGATTTTAAAACATTTTACTCTAAAAAAATCCAGAGTACACATGTTACAAAGAACACTAATAGGGAATTTATTAATTAGTATCATTAATTATAATGAATGAAAATTTATGTGTACCGTAACGTTCTTCTCTCAATACAAAAAAGTACAGGTAATAATATATTCAATTAATAATAATTGCAGAAAAAAGACTAAAATGTTCCGAACCTTTAGGCAAAATTTTTTTCAATACATTTCAGGAAAGTTGATAGAATTTTTAAAAAAATATTTTGTACAGACAGATCGCATACAGCTAACAAGGGGGATGATAGTAGATGTAGAAAAAAGAAGACGGAATTGTTGAAACGTTGTTGAAAGAGAGACTTGTGTGTATGCAGAGAAGAGGGATAGGTTGATCTCTGGTGTGTATGTAGTACATGACAGAAAAAGGAGAAAGGGGGCAAGAGAATTTAAGAATAAAGTTGAAGAAAGGACTAAAAGGATGAAACATCATAATAATTCAATTTTCCCTGTCGTCCCTTTTTTTATTTCTAGACTGAGTGAGACTGACATTTGCGGCTTCATGTACTATATATGATGTACCCAAAAGTCAGGAAGAATAAAAGATTTATCAATTGACCGCCTACCTCCCCATGTAAATGATGATGCTCTTGCCACCTCTGACAGATTGTCACTGTCAGAAAAGAGCCTTCTCTCTTTTTTTCTCTCATCTTCTCTCTCTCTCTCTACCACACGAGCTCAGCCACAAGCCATTCTTAAAGCCCTCAACAACAATCTCTCTGATGTATATGTTGAAACACATCTATACATGGAAACGTTCAAATTTCTCTGGTAAATAATAATACTTTCATCCAACTCATCGTATTCTTCCATAAGCTATGGATCTCATCTTGTACATACACACAAACATGATGAATTATGACCTATTACATTCTACACCGATACACAATGACACTTTCATTCATTTTATTCTTCTTACAAAAATATCGCCAGAGAGAGAGAGAGAGAGAGGAATGTATCACATGATGACGATATGGATTCTTGAAAAAGTCAAAATGAATTTTATTTTTCATTTGTAATCATTTAAAAAACAAAATTTTTTTTTTTACTCTTTTCTTTATTTATACCATGGACCAGGTGAGTGAGATGAAAGTAGTCCCCATTATCATTTTCCTTGAATTTGTATAGAGGATAGACATAAAGAGAAGAAGACTAAGAAAAAAAATTAAGTTTTTTTAGTTTGTACGGGTAAGGATGGGAGAGGACTGAACTAAGATGAATGTTTGAATCCGTTTTAGGTCTCTCAAAGCATTTGTCAAAGGTATCAAGGAAGTTGGGGAAGAGTCAGGTAGATCACGGCCATCAAGTGAGCTCCGTGACTGAGATATGGCAGATAGACTGACTTCTGACTTGAGATAGTATGGCACTCTGGCTGGACGTCCACGTGAGGGCGGAACCTCGTTTGAAGCTTCTTGTCATGGATCTGATCCAGACTGGACAGAGATTAATTCTCAAACTTAACCATCTTACTTTTTTTTATTATACATATATATATATATATATATATAGACAACATATATGTTATACTAATTGTAAATAGAAAAATAATATAAAGAGTTCAAGTCAATATTACATTTTCAACTTGGTCCTCTCTATATAAATACAATGTTCAAAAATTGTAATCTCTTAATATAGTTTATGATCTAAAAGAAGATATTGAAAATGTATAACTAGTAGTCTCCCTTTATATCTGTACGTATACAATTTTTGTGCCTTAAAATATTTACGCTATGTATACTACAGATACATGTACAAAAATAGAAAAAAACCATTATATATCAGTGTATAGATAATATAATTTATATTTATTTTTTACTTGAGCATTTAGAGGGATCATGAATTAAGCATAATATTGCATGACAAGGGCTCATCACGGAATCGAAAAATTGAAAAAAGCCAGACCCAGACAGAAGCTTTTCAACTTCCAGGCACGAATATTTTTCTCTCTCTCTCCACTTGACGGAATGAATGAATTCCCACATATCAAGATCAAAAACCTACCGGATGTTAGCAAACGCAAACACTTTTTCCAAGCTTCTCAAAAAATTCTAACATTTTTCAACATACCTTTGTAACTTTGTTTGACTTTGAAATTCCTAAAAAAATACCAAATAATATTTAATTATTTCTTCCTTATGTACATACTATCATATTGTTCTAATCATTTTTAAAATTATTTTTTTTGAATGACATGGTGGACTATTGATCAGCTGAATATTTACTCTCTCTCTCTAATACTAAAAGGATTTGATACTATAAAAAACTAATTGCCATCTGGAAGATACTGAGACTATAATATTATTAGAAAATTACAATGATGATGAAGATTCAAATCAGATATCAGATCAACTAACGTCGTGCATCAGATCAGCAGCAGTCAATAATATTTTGCCGGCGTTACGCCTTTGTAGTTTTTTTTAACATGAAGAATATAACATATGTAGAAAGAGTACAGGTAATAAAGGTTTTATAGAAAACTGTATGGGTATGATGATCGGTCTTTGATGAAAAAGAACTTAATGAAACTAATTGATTGAGACTATTGAAGTTTAGGATGTAGAGGGGATAAAAGTGTGAATGAGATGTTAGCCGTAGGCTTTGTAACAATAATATGAGCTAATATTATACATCCATGTACTTATACATTATCTGTTAAAGCATACTCATACGAGTACTTAAAGATCTTTTCTTTGTGAAAAAAATACTTACATGCTTTTATCTTCGATTTTATTTCCATCCGACTGGTATCTTCAATCTTTGTATTTTTCCAGCTATAGAAAAGCCGTCAAAAAATTATTGCTGGAGGCTACCACCATCCAAAAAAAAGAGTTTTTTTTCTGGAGAAGAAACAAGGTAAAAGCCGCTAATAGGCCTTAGTTTTTTTTATACACAAGTGAAATATTCATGTGTACATAATATTGTACAGAAGGGAGAGAAAAAGATTTTTGTGATATATTTTTAATTATTTCAAATCAGAATTTTTTTTTACGACAATCTTATTTTGTAAGCACTTGCACTGGAGTCTCAAGTTTAATAATTTCTTCGAAAATATTTAATAACCCATTCTACCATTTGTTTTTGTATCCAATGAAATTCTTGGAAAGTGTTTTTTTCCTTTTGTTTACTAAATCCATTCAAGAATTTGGCATCTAGGTACGCTTTAAGAGAGACAGAGGGAGAGAATTTTGACAAAAAAAATTAAATGTCTTCCATTTTAGTTGCAAAAATAATTCATCATGTGAGAGAGTTCAGTAATACATAAAATACTGCTTAATATGATATTTTTAGTTTTATCTTGAACAGTGATTATTATAAACTGGAGGAAGAAAAAACAATGAAATATGAACCGTCAACTATTTCTAGTTGTTTTCATCGTTTTCTCTGTTTTACTGGAATTTTCTATTGGAATGCGTAAGTCTTGTATAATTACTATAATTTAATTTCTCTACTATTTATTTTATTACAATTATACTAAAAACAAATGATTTAATTCTAATTAAGGAAAACTACGATGTCACGGCCGACGAGATCACACTTGTATTGCTGGTTTAATTCAATATTGTGAGAAAGGATCAAAAGACATTGAATTACTTAAAAATTGTAGTAAAGATTGTCTTGACACATTTTGTTTTGCCCGTCACAAAAAAGAATCGTGGAGATGTTGTAATTGGTTCTACTCTCGCTGTCGTCGAAATGATTTTTATGTGTGTAAAATTATGTCTCCTCAAGATTGTTCCTTACAAATTGTCTCAAAATTATTGTGTCCGGAGAAATGTAAAATTTGTCATAAAATAGTTTGACTCTTTTTTTTCAAAATTTAACTGTGAATCATTGTTCAAAATTGTACAAGTTTGAGAAAGTAATATAAAAAATAAATTAAATTCCTTTCTCACATTTTGAACAAGAGTGTTGAGTCCTTAATATATTGCTGACATGACCCTTTACGCGTATTCAATTACATTGAGATAAATTTAATTATGAAATTGGACATTTACACTGTAGTTATCCTGCATTATTCATGAGTCTATTACAAATGGAGTCAGTTAATGTAACAAGACAGACGAGTTGTTTAGTTGGAGCTGTACAAACATGATAATGTAAAAATAATAACAAAAATTACTAATGTGGGGAAGGGAGGAGGGTAGAAGTTGTAGTAATGAAAGGATGTTGCCATGAGGTGGTTTACTTAATCTCATGCTCACCTCCTCTCCATATATCCCCAAAAATTTTGTGGTATGAAACAAGAGGAAAAAATATTATATGAAACAAGATGGGTTCCCAACTGGATAGACGGAGAGATGAAGAAGAAGAAGAAGAAAAAATAGGAAAGAAGAATTGTAAAAGCCATGACAAATGCAAGTCTAAGGATAGAAAGGTGGTAAATCACTCAAGAGTCAGCGGTAGAAGCTGTCAGAATTTCAGAAGTGTTGTTGGCGGCAGTGAGACAGAAGAGGCAGGCAGGGAGGTTGGATATAAAATCATGTTTTTCCCTTGTCTCTCTCAAGTATAAATACAATCATATATAAGAAAAACCACACATCTCTTTGTGTAGCATGTGATGAGAGAGAGAGAGAGAGAGCCTAAAGGAAGACGAAGGATAAATTGAATTGATCCAGTGTGAGATTCGGAAGGAAACAAGAAACGAGTTTTCATCCAATGTCCGAGAGTTGCCCAACAAGTTGGTTCATCTAAATGGCTGTTAAACTGCCAGAAACACATGAAAAAGTCATACATTTCCCACAAATTATTTTCTCTCTCTGCTTCTGACTTTACAGTCCTCCTTTCCCGTCTCATCATCTCATCTCTCCATGGACCTCCTATATAATTCTTCTTTCTTTTTTTTTCTTGTTTCCCCCAAGGAATTTTTTGGAGCGTGCCATCTTCCTTCTTGTATCATCAATTTAATTCTTAAATATCACTTTCTCATTTCATCAATCAAGTTCACTCCTTTACATCTTGTACATTGTATGTCATCAATTGAGGGAGATGAAATATCATGTCTGGTCAAGATTTTTGTTGGCCAAACTCAGTAGATGCTAATTAATTCCTGGACTAAATTATGTTTTGCGTGTGTTTATCTATAATTTAACGCTGCGTCTTGAGTAATATAATATTACTAATATTATGAGACTTTTACATTGTGAAAGAGTAAATTTGTCTCAATTTATGTATAATGAGCTCATTTTACCCAAAATTATACTTACCTAACGTCCAGAGTGACATGCCACACTATAATTCGACTTTGGATCTAAGGTTAATCTAAGGTAGGTTCTTTATATAAGAGTTCTGAATTTTTTGGTTCAAAATTTTCAGTATTTTTCAGTGTTACCAAAGCTTTTTTTAACGCTATCTTGTAACTCAAAAGATGGAAATTGTCAAAGCTCTCAACCCTTTTCTTTTAGTTGTTCTTGAAATTGTACACAATGAATGTAATACTTCATTAATTTTGAGACAATTAATTAATCCCTGACAAAGAATCCACATTATTTAATATTTTGAAAATATTATTTTCATTATTTCCAAACCACAGCGAACTGTCCTTTTCTTTGTGCATTTAAAGATGATTTATTTACTGTTTTTTTCTGGGCAACAATTATTTAACAGTATTAATAGGTTGAGTTGAAAATAATTACATTTTAATGTATGTATGAAGCATTTGTTTCTCATTTTAATTACATTTAGGAATAGAGGAATTATTTTTATTATCGCTCAATGTTTGACCGCGAGTCTTTGATATTTCCCCCTCCTCCCCCCCAGTACATTTCCTTTCATATCTCATATCTGCAGTGGCCTAATTTAATCGAAATTATGAATATAGTTTTAAAAGTTTAGTCTGTGGAGTCAAAATGAACCTACTTTAACGGTTTGACCATGAACTTATCCGAATGGCGACAAGCGGTCCGGACACCAGCCACGAATGTTTATAATTTTCGGGTTGGAAATTCGAATTTACGTTTTCAGACAAAGTTTCTAATTTTTATCGTTGCTTTCACCGTAATTGCGCTACTTTATATATCTTTACCTGCTCATGGTAAGTATTTTAAGAGACGTGTTATCACAATAGCACACGTGTAAAAATTACAATATGTTTCTAATTAGCATTTTCTAAGATATTTATTCATTTTGACATTTCCATTTCAATTTAACCTAAATATTAGACATTTCAAGCTGTTAAAATTATTAGGATGAAAAAACAAATTTAACTTAAAAAATGTCACTTAAACCGTATTTTTACTATTTTTTTACATTTAATTAAAAGATACCTTCTTATCATATGTTACATCTTAGGACAATTTTTTCGAGAATTTTTAAGTCTCTATAATTTGAATTCCGATGGATCAATGAGTAATGAGAAATTTTTATTTAATATTTAGAAATTGTCGAAGATTAAAATGTATTTTATTTATTTTCATTTAATTTAACAGAAGATGCATCTGCATCCCAACACCGTCTTGCCGGTGGTAAGAAAGGATCTCTACTATGGGTGTCCCAACGAGGGGCTGCTAAATATCCGCTATCTACACCTGTAACAACTGAGAAGGGTCTGAAATATCGCATAGGAATAATAACAGATTTAGATCAAGACTCTAAAACGTCGTCAGGAAAGTGGATATCATATCTTCGGCGTAAGTGCATTTTGATGTTCATTTGTAAAGTAATTTTACTAAACTTTAATAATTTGACTACTTATTAGAGAGTTTCGTCTTTCAATTGTAAGATTTAAAATCAATTTTAAAATGGAAGGGGGAAGTTTGAATGAGGG